>ML800586.1:0-41069 GCA_009831015.1 Picea engelmannii
ATTCCGAGGTTGAGGGAATTGATTTGGGTGAGATTTTTTCTCCTGTTGCCAAGTTAACCTCTACAAGATTTCTATTATTTGTTGTTGTTGCATTTTATTTTGAAGTAGAACAGATGGATGTGAAGACAACATTCCTACATGGGGCTCTTGAAGAATAAATATATATGAAGAAAATAGAAGGTTATGCTGTGAAGGGAAAGAAGGAGCTGATATGCAAGTTGAAAAAGTCCCTATATGGTTTAAAACAATCACCAAGAATGTGGTATAAAAAATTTGATACTTATATGATGGGACTTGGGTTCATAAGAAGCAAAGAGGGTCGTTGTGTGTATTTTAAATTAATTGGTAATCATTTGATTTATTTGGTATTGTATGTGGATGACATGTTGTTGATAGGAAATAACAAGGAGATTATCCAGGATGCCAAAACTTAGTTGTCCTCTAAATTTGACATGAAGGATCTGAGTGATTCAAATTTCATTTTGGGCATGGAAATTAAAAGAGATCATAAAAAGAGTAAATTCTCGTTAAATCAGAGAAAATATGTTGAGAAAATATTACAGAGGTTTAATATGTAGGAATGTAAACTGGTCAAGGTTCCTATTCCTGTTGGTGTAAATTTATCTGTAAATCAATGTCCCAAGACACAAGAAGAGGAGGAGGACATGTCTCGTTTTCCATATGTGAGTGAAGTTGTCAGTTTAATGTATGAAATGGTCTATACTAGACCATACATTGCACATGCAGGGAGAAGTTTGAGCAGGTATATGTCAAAAGTAGGGAATGAGCATTGGATAGCAGTAAAAAGGGTTTTCAGGTATTTGCGTGGCACTGCTAGTTGTGGATTGTGCTACCAAGGAAGACCGGGATTGGACAGAGTTGTGGATATGCATGGCTTTGTGGATGCATACTAGGATGGAGATGTATATCGTAGGAGATATACAAGTGGGTATGTATTTAACCTGTTTGGAGGAGAAATAAGTTGGATGAGCAAAAGACAAGTTGTAGTGGCACTTTAAACTACAAAAGTTGAATACATGGAAACCACGCATGCAAGTAAGGAAGAAATATGGTTACAAATATTGTGTTCAGGTATTGGGTTGGTACATCAAGCTGTAAGGATAGATTTTGAAAGTCAAAGTGAATTTTTTTTGGCGAAGAACCCGACTTATCATTCGAAGACAAAGCATGTTGATATTCAATATGACTTTGTGAGAGACATGATTGAAGAAAAGAAAGTATTGCTGATGAAGGTGGACACTTTGAAGAATGTTGCAGATTCATTAACAAAACATGTGAGCATTGAGAAGTTATACTGGTTTAGAGGATCCATGGGCATTGCTTCCCTGGATTGTTGACTATGTAACCCTGTATGCAAAGAAAACAACAAGTGGGAGAATGTTGGGTATGTGTTATATTATTTGCATGAGTAGTAGTGTCTGATTTGCAGCGAGTGAAAAGGGGGGCTTGATGGCGGGGAGGGGCGCTAGGCCCCCTGCATGGGGGTTCAGGGGCAATGACCTCGAGAATTTATTTTTTCCTCATTTTTCATGTTGCCTCGATTTTCGTGTCCATTGTTGGGCAGTTTTCAACACATGGTTTTTGCCGATGGTTTTCTATTTCCGGTTAAGGAATTATGGTTGTTGACTAATCCAAGTTATTTGGGTTAGGGTTTTGAATGTTGTTGGCTCCTATATGTATATTGTATTGTAAACAATATACCACTATGAATGAATATAGAATATGATGGTTTTCCCGGTTTAGGTTTCCAGGGGAAAAATATCTATGTAATGTTTGTATTTTCCATTGTATCTTTTTGTTCTTTTACTGACAATTTCTTTGCAGTAAATATTGTACAAGGTTAAAATATACAAGTATAAGGGCATAGGATCCCCTCCAGGTCCATTGTAATTATTTGAAATAATTTTTGGTGCAAATGATACTAGGAGGAGTAAAAGGGCTTACACCCTCCTAGGTTTCCCTTCTTGGTTGGGGTTTTCCTGGGGAGTAAAAGGGATAACAACCCCAAGGAAGTAACTCATCCAACTTTTTTAATAAAGGGACCACATTTACCCAATAGAAAGACACTAATATTCATGCATTGGAGAAATAAATTATTGCATTGGTAATCGTGAAAAGTTGAGATATTGAGATTGTCTAAGTTGGAATATTTTCTCTATGTTCTAAGATTGCTAAGGCCACAAATACGTTTTGTTTCAACCATCATAAGTTGCCAATATTCTGCCCCTACAATCTACTAATCCTAGCGCACTTTTTGGGTGGATTACATCCAATTTTGAGTGGTTTATTTTTATGTTGTAAAATCTTGTTTGATACAAACACAAGGATGCAATTATATCTCTTCAATACTTGTTTCTTGCAGGATTGTTTCATTTATAAAGTATTATTCTTCTATACTAGAGTTATACCAGTGTTTATCTAGCCTAACTCTTACATCATTTGGTAGACTCTTAGCATTTGTTTAGCATATCTAACAAAAAATTACTTGCTGATATATATTTTTGTTGATTTCTATAAAGAGGGACAACAAGATTAGCTTTCTTTTCCACCTGACATATATCGTACAATTGTCTTTTCCTGTGTCTTTAGAAGGTACAAACACTTTTCACGAGTAATCAAACAGTTGGCTACCTTCAACCACTTCTGATATGTGTCATCAAAGCCATATTCCACTTGGAAACTTAAGCTATAGGGGAATTGATATCATCATATCACTTTCTTTTTCATTTCTCGCTAGGGTCACCCAAGATTCCCCCCTTGAGGTGATCACTTCACCTATAAAGTGATGGGAATACCTGTATGAGGTGACATTGGTTAGATATTCTCTTAGTTGTCTTCATATTGTGGTTTGGGTCAGTATTTTCCCAAACTGCAACTTCTGCGATAACATTTTGGCATCACTACCACGAAGGATTTTGAATCCTCTTCCGAGCCCTAATGATATTTTGGTAAGCTATCACAAATCCTTTCCTTAGTTTTCTTGGTGACTCCACCTCATGGAATTTCCCTCTCCCCTTCCACCCTTGATGATCCCCTCTTAAATTCATCGTCTGGCTACTCCATTGAGATGTATTTTCAGTCAATTGAAATATGGAAACATGGGATGAACCCTTTTCTATAACTGTTCATGCCTCAATGAGGACACTTTTACAGATGGAAAAGGAAAAGGATGCTAATAAATATGTGGAGGAATTGATGAATCATGTAAAAGAGTTGTTTCAAAAATATGTTGAATAACTAGCCCTTGAAGATGAAGAAATGCTTGAAGGATAGATATATGAAGAAAGTTACCAAGAATATCTTGATGTATTTTCTCATGTTGAATATCCAGACATGACTTTTGATGAAGATGAAGTGCTCCAACCCTTTGTTCCTCATGCGCATCAAGAAGAGAACATAATGAGTTGTGACCCTTTTAAGAATATTGATGATACTTTATTCCATGAATTTGGAAGTGAAAAAGTATTAGAGGAGCCCTTGGATGCAGTAGATCCTTTTGAAAAAAGGAAAACAAGTCACTCTCTATTAAAGATTAATCCTCCTGTGATGAAGAGGTGATGGAGGAGCATGTCCATGAAGAGAAAAGGGAATTATGATGAGTTGAAACATGTTGAGGAACCTTGCGAGATATCATTATCTTTTCTCCTGCTTGATGAATGAGAGGTTGTCCATCCTTACTCTCCTTCTGCACATGAATTTGAAGAAGAAACTAGTCTCAACGATGAAGTCTTTGAAGATCTAGTTGAAACTGCCCCAACTTTTGTTCTTCCTGCACAAGAAAATGAAGAGATGGTTATTTTCAGTCGTATTAATGGTCTTATGAAAGGAACCTTGGATATGGCTGATGAGAATATAGACACTTTAATACAAACTAGGGGATGCATATGGGAGTTTTTTCATCACATTATTTATAGAGACCCCATTTATGACATTGAGGGTTCAATTGTCATCTTCAACTCTCAGCAAAAGGGGGTTTAGTTGTCATCTTTAGCGGACTAGTCTCCATGTATGTCTGATTCATATATTCGGTAGAATGATGATGACATGGTTACAAATTTATTCCAACCATTCGAGGATGACCTATCACAACAACTTCGGGGTAATTTTCAATCATCCCTTGGGAGTAGTGATGCGGATCCTTTTGAGGATGAAGAATTGTTCTATGAGGAACCTCAAGCACCTTCATCCTCAATTTTGGATGAACATAAACACATGGTCATTCCAAGGAAATTAAAGGCTCCCTCTACAAAGAGAAAGTATTTTCATCTTGAGGATTTTTACAAGGACTCACACATGAAGAGAAATCATTTTTCTTTCTTTGTACATGAGGTTGTCCCTTACCTCTTATCTTCTTCTCCAGGAATCCATTCAGTCTTATTTTGATCTATCATATCCTCTTAGTCTTCAAAAAGTAGTGGATATTTGTGCATGAATGAAGATGAACTGTTGTCTATATACGATAGTCCTATTTAGATATCGGTGGATCGCGCTTGTGGATATCACTTCAAGCATAATTCCTTGGATGATCATAATTGCATATATTCTTTCCAGCAATATTTTCTCCCTCCCACCCATATCCATGAGTTTCATTTCATTTGATGATTATATATCTATTTATTCTCATTATCATTGTGTTCTTGACTTATCTTTGTTTTTTTACATAATCAAGCATGGGGGTAGATACTTTGATGAGATGATGAATTGGTTGCACTAGTTGTATGACTTCACCTGACATCACCTATAGCCTAATATTCAGGTCCCCAAGGCCCCAAGTAAGTAGGTAGGTTATTTTTATTTCCTACATTTGCATATTGATTTCCAATGGTAGATTAGTTTCATTTCATATTTAATTTTTCTCTACTTACATATTTATTTCATGAATTTTTTAAAAAAATGATAAAAGTTTCTCTTCTAGATTAGTTTTCATTTTTTTTTATGTATATGGACTAAGGGTGATAAAACCACCCTAGATTTTACAGTTTTTTGTTTCAGTGTAGGTACAGGTCCACAGGGAGATGTTGTGGTTCTCATGCACTATACGATGAGTACATGTCCCCAAGTAGGAGCCAGATGTTATCCCCAACTCCTAGGGATAACTAAGGAGATGATGCCTCAAGGCCCTCAAGTTGTATACATAAATTACTAAGAGACATATTGACCAGAAGTGTTCACTTTCACATATGGAGACCCGCTCCACCACCACAACTCCATATTCATCACGGTTGTATCTACCACATCAGTTGGATTCTAGAAGACATTGGGTATTTCTCCTTGAGGGCCAAGCCAAGGATTATGGTGAGTGTGATTTCAATATTTGATGCATTGGTGTTTGTTGCATTCATTACTACTTTTCACTATGTAACGTTTTCTTGGACATTATTCTCTTTGTCCTATTTTAATTTGGTGGTTGACATTGAGCCCTAGTAAGTGGGTCACCCTTAGGGATAGGTTTGCTACTGAGAGGTCCTCTTGACGAGTCATCATTCCATTCTTGACCATACTTGTCACTTTCCACACTTCATACCCTCATCTCTCTACCTTTTTGGATTTTTGGATATAGTGACACAAGAAGGGGTTGTCCTTCAGTTCGTGGGAAGAAGGGGTTGAAGGCCCAGAGGATTGTAGCTAGAAAAAGATAAAATCCATCAATAACCCTCTAGATTATGTCCCAGGGATCCTGAGGATAATGAAATGTCTCTCATAAGAAATTGATGGGACCCATGAAAAATAACTAATAACAAAATTCCAACAAAGGTGGAGCATGTGTGGCCATTGTTTTTTATTCTTAGGTAGAAGCCCCACACATGTTTTAAACTTAGAGAATAATGATGTGACTAGGGTAGAGTCAAGGTGGGCACATTTTTTCATGCCTAGAGAGAATACCCACCTTTGCTTCAACCCGAAGACATATTAATATAATAAAAGGAAACAAATGGGCTTGGAAAAAGGTTGCATTGGAAACGAAGGTCGAACACACAGTCTACAAAGGAACTCATAAATGAGACAATACATCCCCTTCTATGTCATGAACCGCATGCCAAAAATTCTTCCTCCCATTCATGACACCTCATACACTTTACTTAGAAAGAGGCCACCTCAAGAAACACCACTAAGATTGAGGTACGATTCACCCAATAGGTCATTTTTCAACCCTCCTGTAACACCCCAGGTTTTGAGCCCCATATTAAATAATGTATTTTTTTAATTGTCAAGAGGCCAGAGGGACCAAACAATTAAAAGAGGCCAGTGTGCCTAAGAAATGTAATGTTTTGATAATTATTAATAATAAACAAATTGTTGTTTTCTATAAAGACAAGGACTAGAGTTATAGGGGGCTAGGATTCCATAAGAGAGGGGGATTGAGGGGCTAAATGTTTATTTCCTATTTTAATTACCTTTTTTTTCTAAGGGAGTGAATCAGTTATGTGATCTTCTTGGGGAAGGCCAGGAGGTTCTTGATTCCCCACGAAATACTTAAATCTGGCCCTGGTCTGTTGGGGGGTTCATTTTTATCACTCGTTCACTTTCTCATTGGTTCATTGGTTCACTCACTTACTCACCTATTCTTTCATTCCATTCTTCCATATCACACATTCATCCCTCCTCAGTCGTCTCTTGTCTTGGGGAAAGGGAAACAAAATACCAAAGAGTAGCCATGGTATTGTTGGTTGTAGTGGTTGCTGGTGTAATCCAACCATGCCTTGAGGCCTGCATGTATGAGATGCATTGGCATATGTCTAGATTTTTTCACAACTATGAGTCTTGAGAGTTCTAGAATGGAGATTATGGACCATTTGCATTGGAGCCCTGGAAGGAGAAGGATTTCTTGAGGAACTCCATGGAAGAGAAGGGTGGGGGTCAATTCTCTTGGGTGGTGAAAGCTTGGTAGAAGAGATCTGGGTACTTGGATTGCTGTGAGTGTTGGGAAATCCTATGAGATCTTGAGTGCTAACTGGTTCGAGAAGCCAAGTAACACTCTGGAACCGTCCTTGTGGATTCATATCCCTGGCTCGGGCATGACACTGTTGTTGATATTTGGAACAATTATTTCTATGGTTGGGTGGAACATCCTTGGTATGCATCCAATTGGTGTCTTCTTTTATAAAGATAAGTGCTCTATGATTTGGTATTATTTACCTGTATATGCTTTTGTTCCGTTGTGTATTCATTTATCGTTTAATTAAATATTTATAATACACATGCTTGTTGGTTATTGTTGTGCATGTCATTAGATATTTTCTTTTATGCATCCTTATTAAATTAAAAAATGTATCGATAACAAAAAGAAGTCCAAGGGTGGGCTTGTAGTTAGCGTACCCCGACCTTTGGGTGGAGGGGTATGTTACATATTGGTATCAGAGCTTCTGGTTGAAACATCGGGCTAGTATGGGTCAGGTATGTTGGTCAGAGTCTCATGGTTGAGATTGAATTTCGACCCTGAAGTTGAAAATATCGGGAGGAATGGCGTTGCAGAGTTTATGCAGGAGCTAGAACATCAGATATCCTTTGTAAGGGATTGAAGGATCGTGACCATCCCTTTCAAAATCGGGAGCGATCTCAACTATGGGATCAAGAGATATCTAGGATCATTGGATCAGAGGGTAGGTGAAGAAGGGTTGTCCGATGAAGGCGAAGAAAAATGTTGAGTAGGTTTGAGTCTTAGACATCAGTTCTGCACGTAAGCAAATGTGAGTCATATATCTCATGGTGGTTCAGAGGATAGGCACTCCGGGAGAAGCGAGCCCTCATGTTGCATGCAAGAAAATATCCCAAAGCTCGAAGTCTAGAGTTAATATGGACCTTCTGTTAACGAATACCTGTGTCATCAGATTGGCCAGCTCGAGAATTCAGAGTTTGGGAGAATTGGAGTGTGCCAATGTGGAAATTCCTAAAGTTCCGAAGCCCGAAATTCCAAAGTAACGTGGCTCATGGACGTCACATGGGATGACGTGGACACATGGCATGTGTTCAATGTGTTAGTGAGTTTTGAACCGATGGAATATTGAAATGTCAGTTAGAATGTGACATGTGTCACCCACCTAAGTGGGCCATGTGTCTGCTTATACTATTTCTCCACGTGGAGAGAGATCATGAAGTTCAGAGACTAGGCACTCTAGAGGAAAAAGATGCAAGAACTTGCATTGGGTATAGAAATCTCGATGGCTCAATTACATATTGATCATTTCTCCCAGAAGACACATAGCAGTAGATATCATAGTCCAGAGACCTAGTACTCCAGGGATTTTCAAGTCTCTACATGTGAAAAGTGTCAAAGCCCGAATTCACAAAGCCATGTGGACCATCGATTTAGAATCTCTTTCGGACCTTTCTTAATCATTGGATCAAGAAGTGGAGGGACAAGGTAAGCACTTCGACGAATTGTCACTCTAGGGGAGTTGAGCAGCGTGGGAACTAAATGTCCCGGACAATTGGAGCACCGAATTAATAGAGGACTGTCCATACAAAAACTTGATTAAGTCGCAGATCATTGATATCGTGAAGCCTCCAGATGGGGGCGGGATCGTCCATTTGACAAGAGATTAAATCTCGAATTTATGATACTTTTGGTGGAGCTATTGAAGATTTCGGCGAAGGGTAACTCTAGGAGGAAACAAGAATTGACAACAGAGAACATACGAAGGCCAAAGTTCGGAGGACATGGTCCCATCACCAGTCCCATGCATAGAATGAAATTATATATTAGCTAAGGAAAATATTCAATCGTCGACGACCGATGGTTGAGGATTGGTATATTGTGGTGAAGTTTTCTCTTTTCTAGAAAAATAAAATCTATGAAGTCCCAAACTCTAGAGAAAATCTGGACCCTTCATGTTCAGGGACACGTGTCAAAAGATTAACAAGGGTTTGTAAATTTGACGTTTGACAGTCCGACGGTGTGGTGGTTTTCAGCAGTGAAAACCTCCCAAGTCCCGAATTCCTGGAGTAAATCTAGAGCATTCGTGTTTGAGGACACATTTCTGCAAATCAACTGATTTGATAGTTCAGTGTTTGAGGGATTTGTGGAGTAATGTGGAGAACTCTCCTAAATCTCCAAAGTTCTGAAGTCCCGAAGTCGAGAGGAAATGGAGTGACGTGGCCTACTGACGTCACTTGGGGTGACATGGACACACTGTATGCTTGTCACATGTCATTGTGTTTCATGTTTTTCAAATACCATTGATGCCATTTATTATATGACATGTGTCACCCATCAGATACGAACATGTTTCCATGCCTTATTTTCTTCCAAGTGGCAGTAGATCCCATAGAATCGAGACTTGGCACTCCAGAGGATTCAAGGCATAGGCAGTTTGGGTCGAGAACTCCCGAAGGATGGATTTAATATCCACGGTTGATCAAAAGGTTATATGTGGAGGAAGGATAGGACCTTCGAAATTTTGACACTCTAGGATACCTATGCAGAGGTGCACTTGGGAAATCTCCGAAACCTGGAGTCGTGAAGGAAATCCTAACCGTTGATCGAGAGAGTATACATGGAAATAGATCCTGCACTCCAAAGACTTGGCACTCCAGAAGAGTTGAGAGTGTGGAAAATCTGGAACCCCCGAAGCTAGAGTCCCAAATCTCCTATTGGCTATTGATCTTAGCCCTTGATTAATTTTCAACCACATGATCTCCGATATAGTAATTCTAACACAGAAAGCGATAGGAAGGATTTGGCACACGGTCACCTGGGGAAGTGGTTTGAAGGGAGTGCCTGTGAAAAAATAAATTTTGTATCGGCTAAGGGATAACATGGAAGTGTTATATGATGAAGATTGATACATATATGTTCTTCATGAATTGAGAAGAAAAATGATCGGTAGCATTGTTTGGAACATTTTGTTTATCATATGCTTAATTCTAAAAAAATGGTCACTTGCACATTTTGTAGAATTAAGGGGTTTAAGCACATCAGTTCAGAATGTGTATTCAATAAATGGAAGAAGGAGAGGGATCTTCGATCCATGATAAATAGGCCAAGGGTTATAATATCAGAGTTGTCAATGCAGAGAGAAAATCTAATGGACACAAGGGTAGAGGGGAACAAGAAACATTGATAGAAACTGTAAGAAGCCTAAAAATAAAAGTGCAGAGATACAAAGAAGACAATGAAATACTGATAATAGAAAAAATTTAGATAAATGATCGAGTGATGCAGAGCTTAAATCAGTTGCAGAGACAAATGAAGAGGGGATCAAACTCAAAAAAGTATGAATAAGGCATGTATCATGAAAGAAGAGATGATCATGGAAGAGCTGGTTATTAAAGAAGTTCTAGAGGAACTCATAGAAATCACTCACCTCCCTACTCAACAAGGAATTTTTATGCATCCAAATATTCCATAACTAGTACAGAGGTGTCTCATGTTAGGCACCAAGGAATAAGACATGAATTGGACAATTTGCAAGGAGAGTTGAGGAAGCTCAAGCCACCATCCTTTGATGGTGAAAGAGAAAGGGAAGATGATGATGAGGCATGGTTTCTTGGACTTAGGAGATATTTTCAATTGCATAACTATTCATCAAACTGAGAAGCCAGGATTTCCACCTACCATTTACATAGGAAAGCCGCAATGTGGTGGTATCAACTGTAGAAAGTTGAACATATTAGTGAGAAGAGGATCAGTTGGAAGTAGTTCAAGAAGTACTTCCATAAGGAGTACCTATCATAGTATTTCTATGACAAAAAAATGAAGGAGTTATTTGAACTCAGACTGGGAGGCATGACTATGGTAGAATATGAGAAGAAGTTCTTGGGGTTGTTAAAGTATGTCGGGTTCATTAATGATGAGAAGTTGAAAATACAGAGATTTCTAAGTGGACTGCCAACCTTTTATAAATAAAATATTAGGTATGAGGAGACCAAGACCTTGACTGAGGCCATCAGGAAGGATAAGTACCTATATGAGAAAGGATAGGGAAGAGAACCCCTGCAAAAATCTTAGAAGGATAAGAAGAAGGAGAAGTTTGATCAAAGAAGGAAAGGATCCAAACCTCCCTTCAATAGGAATGAGCCTAATAGAAGTCATAAAAATCAGTATGTTATGGGTGAATCCAATAAATAAGACTCCTTGAGAAAAAGGGGAATACCACTAAGACAATGATGGGGATGCAAAGAATATCACATGTACAAGGATTGCCCACATAGAAAGGATAGAGTGAAGACTATGCACAACGTCCAAGAGGATACAAAAGTTGAAGATATGAGAAGAATTTATGCAGCTTTAGATGATCAACAAGCAGAGTACCAATCCAATATGATCGAGGTGGAAGGTAAGATCATAAATCATCTTGTTGCTATTTTAATTGATTCAGGAGAAATTCATTGTTACATTGATCCTAAAATAGTGGATAGATTACATTTGGAGAAAAGTAAGCTTGGAAAATCAAGTTTGGTTCAGTTAGCCACTGGAACCAAAAAGAGAGTCCATAATATGGTTAGAAGTTGTTCCATAAGTCTTAATGGTGTGAATAATAGTGTTGATCTAAATATCATACCCTTGCGGTCTTATGATATTCTAATTGGAATGGATTGGTTGGACAAGCGTGATGTGTCCTAGATTGTCATAGCAAGACATTTACCTATCTTGATGGAGATGGAAAACAAAACACCGTGAAAGGAGTTCCAAGACCCATATCTATAAGGGATATTTCAGCCTTACAACTAAAGAGATCTTTTAGAAAAGGATGTCCATTGTATGAATCTCATGTGGAAGAGACAGAAAATACAAAGGGGCCAAGCCTTGAATACTTCTCAGTACTAGAAGAATTTGAATATGTATTCCAGGAAATACCAGGGTTTCCACCAATAAGGGAGATATATTTCTCAATTTATTTAGTGCCAGGAGTTTCTCAGGTGTCAAAAATACCGTATAGAATGAGCACACCAGAGGTTAAAGAATTACAAATGCAGTTGGAGGAATTGTTGAAGAAAGTGTACATACGACTAAGTGTTTCACCTTGGGGAGCAGCAATACTTTTTTTCAAAAAGAAGGATGGAACCTTGATTTTGTGTATTGACTTTCGACAAATGAACAATTATACTATAAAGAACAAGTATCCTCTACCCAAAATTGATGACCTCTTTTATCAACTAAGAGGAACAAAGATATTTTCAAAGATTGACCTGAGGTGAGGATACCATTAGGTAAGGATCAAGGAAGAAGACATTCATAAGAAAACCCTTAGAACCAGGTATGTGCATTATGAATTTGTAGTGGTGCCATTTGGACTAACCAATGCACCAAATATCTTTATGTTCTTAATGGATGGCATATTCATAAATTATTTGGATAATTTTGTCATAGTATTCTTGGATGACACACTTGTCTATTCCAAATCTGAAGAGGAGCATGAAAGTCACTTAAGATTGGTATTGAAAGTGCTAAGAGAACATAAGTTGTATGCCAAGTTGAGTAAGTGTTCTTTTTATCAAAAGTATATCCATTACTTGGGACACATTATTTCAGAGCAAGGCATAACATTAGATCCAGAGAATTTTGAAGCCATTAGAGGATGGCCAACACCCAGAAATGTGTCAGAAGTCAGATCTTTTATGGGATTAGATGGTTACTACAAAAGGTTCATAGTAGGGTTCTTTAGGATTGTTCATCCCATCACTTCTTTGCAAAAGAAGCGAACTACATTTGAATGGACACCTAAGTGTGAAGAAAATTTTAATCTGTTGAATGAATTACTTACTAGTACACCTGTGTTAAGGATTGTTGACCTGAATGAAATTTTTGTGGTATGTATAGATGCATGTAAGGAAGGACTTTGGGGAGTCCTCACAAAAAAAGGACATGTCATTGGTTATGAGTCCATAAAGCTTAAGTAACATGAGAGGAACTATGCCACACATGACTTGGAGCTTGCTGTTATTGTCCACGCCTTGAAGATGTGGAGGCATTATCCCATGGGGAAGAGATTTGAATTAAGGACATACCACATTGGCCTGAAGTATATTTTTGAACAACCAACCTTGAATGCCAGGAAAACAAGATGGCTAGAATTTTTAAGTGAATATGACCTCGATATCAAGCATATCAAAGGAAAAGAGAATAAAATTTTCGATGCACTTAGTAGAAGCATGCATCTCATGCATGATACTAATGTTAGTATGCATCAGTCAAACTAGAAGAGAAGAATTTTAGATGATCTTGTTACAGATCAACATTACGTACAGGTAAAGGGAAGCTTACAAAAAGGAGATGTACAACATAAAATAAAGGAGTATGAGATACATGAATATGGATTACTTATGCATAAGAATAGAATCTATGTTCCTAGTTTCAGAGAACTGAGGAAATTCGTATTGAAGGAAATGCATGATGTTCCTTATGCTAGACATATCAGTTACCAGAAAATGATTACAATAGTAAGAAGCCAATTATTTTGGCCGGGAATGAAAAAGGATTTTGTTGATGACATCGCTCCATGTATGGAATGTCAGAAGGTGAAGGCTGAGCATAGACATCCAACGGGTTTGTTGCATCCATTACCAATCCTAGAGAAGAAATGGGAAGTGATAACCATTGATTTCATAACTAAATTACCTAGGACAGGAAGACAAAATGATTCAATCATGGTAGTGGTTGACAAATTAACAAAGGATGTTCATTTTGTTCCTGTAAAAACAATGCATACAACAAATAATATTGCAGAGGTTTACATGAGGGAGATTGCTAGGTTGCATGGGATACCTAGGACAATTGTCTCAGATAGAGATACAAAGTTTACATCCAATTTCTGGAGGGGATTGTTTAAAAGATTTGGTACAAATCTAAAATTTAGCACAACATACCATCCACATTTATATGGGAAAACATAGAGGGTCAAATGAGTAATTGAAAATATGTTGAGAATGTATGTGATGGATAATCCATCGAAGTGGGAAGATTACTTACACTTGGTTGAGTTTGCATATAATAATGGGTATCAAGCTTCATTGAGAATGAGCCCATTTGAAGCCTTGTATGGTAGGAAATGCAATACTCTACTGAGCTGGGACAACCCAACAGATAGAGTGGTACTTGGGCTAGATTTTCTCAAGGATATGGAAGACCAGATGGTTAAGATCAAGAGGAATTTAAAGATAGCTCAAGATAGACAAAAAGTTTATGCAGATAAGAACATGATAGCTAGAAAATTTAAAGTAGGGGAGCATGTACTTATGAAAGTGAAGCCTAAGAAAATATCTTTGAAATTGGGTAGTTATACAAAGCTGGTAGCCAGATTCTGTGGTACATTTGAAATATTGGACAGAATAAGGCCAGTTGCATACATGCTTGCAATTCCTGCTTCCATGAATGTGCATCATGTATTTTATGTCTCTTTTCTAAAGAAATATGTACATGATCCTAACCATGTTATTGATTGGCATTTGATTCAGGTAGAGGCAAAGGGGAAATTTCAAGTCCATCCAGTGCGGGTATTGGACAGAAAGGTTAAAATGCTCTGGAATTGAGTTATAGAGATGGTAAAAGTTCAGTCGACCTGCTACGGTCCTGAAGATGCTACCTGGGAGCATGAAGATTCCATGCAAACAGAGTATTCACATCTTTTTGAATAAATTTTGATATTTTGATCTCTATTTTGTATATGCACTGAGGACAATGCCAAAATAAGGAGGAGGGGATGTAACACCCCAGGTTTTGAACCCCATATTAAATAATGTATTTTGTTAATTGTCAAGAGGCCAAAGGGTCCAAACAATTAAAAGAGGCCAGTTTTCCTAAGAAATGTAATGTTTTGATCATTATTAATAATAAACACATCGTTAGCTACTAGACAGACAAGGACTAGAGTTATAGGGGGCTATGATTCCACAAGAGAGGGGGACTTAGGGGATAAATTTGTATTTCCTATTTTAATTACCCTTTCTGTCTAACGGAGTGGATCAGTTATGTGATCCTCTTAGGGAAGGCTAGGAGGTTCTTGATTCCCCACGAAATACTTAAACCCACCCCTAGTTTGTTGGGGGGGTTCGTTTTGATCACTCGTTCACTTGATCATTGGTTCATTGGTTCACTCACTTACTCACTCGTTCTTTCATTGCATTCTTACCTATCACACATTCATCCTTCCTCATCTATGTATTGTCTTAGGGAAAGGGAAACGAACTATCAAAGAGTAGTCATGGTATTGTTGGTTGTAGTGGCCACTTGTGTAATCAAACCATGACTTGAGTCCTACATGTCTGAGATGCATTGGCCTTTGTCCATATTTGTTCTCTGTTGTGAGTCCTGAGAGTTCCAACATGGAGATTCTAGACCAGTTTCACTGGAGCCCTGGAAGGAGAAGGACTGCTTGAGGGACTACATGGCCAAGAAGGGTGGGGGGGGGGGGCATTCTCTTGGGTGGTGAAAGCTGTGTAGAAGAGAGATGGGTACTTGGATTTCTTTGAGTGTTGGGAAAGCTTTTGAGATGGTTCAGGAAGCCAAGTAACACTCTGGAACTGTCCTTGTGGATTCATATCCCTAGATAGAGGGTGACACTTCTATTGAGATTTGTAACATTAGTGTCTATGGTTGCATGGAACGTCCTTGGTCTTCATCCAGTCAGTGTATTCTTTTATAAATACAAGTGATCTATGATTTGGTATTATTTACCTATATGTGATTGTATTACGTTGTGTATTTATTTATCGTTTAATTAAATATTTAGAATATGCATGCTTGCTGGTTATTGTTGTGCATGGTGTTAGATATTTTATTTTATGCATCCTTATTAAATTAAAATTTATTGGTAAGAGAAAGAATTCCAAGGATGGTCTTGAAGGTAGTGTACCTCGACGTGTGGGTGGCGGGGTATGTCACACCTCCCATACCTAAACTTGGAAAATTGCATAGGGTCTTTGAGATTTTTTTTATTTTGATGAGGTGATTTGGGTGTACATGCTTAGATGGCTCTTTTATTGGTTTGATTTACTCATCATGATTCTTTTTACTTGATATCCTTGAAGGGTGTATCCATTTGCCTTTGCAAGACCTAGTTGGTGGACAATTTTGGAAGAAAAATCCTAGCTTGGGCTTCCATGGGGCTTGAATCCCACAGGTTGGATTCCAAGGTCCCACACTTCAGATGACGATGAAATTCCTTTGGAGTCATAGAGGACACCTTGGAGGATCTTTCTGATCCCTTACATGTCAAACATGTTTCTTGAAAAGGAAGAAAATGTCACCTTTTGAGGGCTTGACGTTGCCAAGGGATACGATTTGGTGGTGACTGAAGACACTTGGACCGTTTTGAAGGAAGCGCTCCATGGATCATGGAAGAAATGATTTGTTTGAATACTATTGGCCTTTGGAGGCCTAGATTTCCCTTCTCCAACTCAACGAATTGATCAAAAGTTCCAAACGTTTCCCAAAAGGAGGGCGACATCATGTTTCTAGGGTTTCTTTTATGTGCAAAATATGAATTAAATAATATTATTTTTGTAAAGGTGAAGGATAAGGTTTTTTGACCGCTTTTTTTGTTTTTTACCCTAATTGTTTTTGGAAAACATGTCTTAGAACATTTTGAATAAATAGAGATCAAATTTATTTCATTTTCACATAACTCTCCCATGTGGAGAAGGATACTTGGTTCAAATTTGCACCCTACTTGGGAAACTCTATTTATATCTCTTGCTTACGTTATATTGTGATGGTTTATATTTTATGTTGGATGGATGGATGATGCGCTAGCTCTCTTGGAGGCTTGTTTCTTTTTTTATAGGGGAATTGGCTTGGTGAATTAGGGTTTCATATTGTTAATGCTTCAACTAGGTAAGAATTTCATGTTCATTTCTCTCTTTTCTTGGTTTTAAGGTTAATGTGATGATTTATTGGGGCGTATAAGGTCATACAACCCCCTCCAAGTCCATTGTAATTGTTTTAAATAATTTTTGGTGCAAAGGATACTAGGAGGAGTAAAAGGGCTTACACTGTCTTAGGTTTTCCTTGTTGCTTAGGGTTTTCCTTGGGGATTAAATGGGATTACAACACCAAGAAAGTAACTTATCAAACTTGTTTTATAAAGATACTCAATTTACCCAATAGAAACACACTAATGTTCATTCATTGGATAAATAAATGTTTGCATTGGTAATCGTGAAAAGTTGAGATATTGAGATAATCTAAGTTGGAATAGTTTCTATGTGTTCTAAGATTGCTAACGCCACAAACATGTTTTATTTCTACACGTATTTCTTTCTTTTGTTACAATTTTAATATACATCCATTAGGAATGCAAAAAACCCTAAACACTTTCTTAAATAACTCACAATTCAACCCTCAGAAGGTGCCAATATTCAACCCCTACAATCTAGTAATCCTAGCGTAGTTTTTGGGTGGATTACTTGCAATTTCGGGTGGATGATTTTTCTGTTGTAACAACTTATTTTCTACAACCATAAGTATGCAATTATATCTCCACAATACTTGTTTCTTACAACCTTTTTTCATTGCTAAAGTCTTATGCTTCTATACTAGAGTTATATTAGTCTTTAACTAGTCTATCTCGTACATCATTTGGTACAATTTTAGCATTTGTTTAGCATCTCTAAAAACAATTTACTTGCTTATATATATTTCTGTTGAATTCTATAAATATGGAAAACAATATCAACTTGATTTTACACCCAACATATATCTCTTATAGTTGGATTTTCTTGTGTCTCAGGAAGGTACAAGCACTTTCCGTAGATACTCAAAGACTTGGAAACCTTAAACCACTTTAGAGAGGTATCATTAAATCCATCTTCCACTTATAAAATTGACCTATAGGGGCATTCATCTCATCATCTAACTTTTCATTTCATTACCCCCTAGGGTCACCCAAGATTCCCTCTTGTGGTGATCACTACACCTTTAAAGTGATGGGAATACCTATCCGAGGTGATAGTGGGGAGGTGTTCTCTTAGTTGTCATCATATTGTGGTTTGGGTCGGACTTTTCCCAACCTACCACTTGTGCGATAATAGTTCCATTTTTTAAAATGGATCTACTACCACCATCACATAATCATTCTTCCTCCGTGTCATGTGTATTCCCAAAATAAAATCCATTCTTACAACTTCCCACGATATTTAAGGTACCGTAAATGGAGAGTAAAGTCGTCTATTTTGACTTCTGACTTTATCTAGTTGACAAACTCTACAATACTCAACAATGTTTTTGACATATTTGTTTATGCTGGGACAAAGTACCATTCTTTCAACAACATTTTTGTCTTTTCCATGCCAAGATGTTCTCATAAATCACTACTATGTAACTCTCTAATAAGGCTCAATTGTAATGAACTATGTGGAATACATAATTGTTGGTTCTTAAACAAGAACCCTTCTTGGATATGGTAATTTAGGATTGGTCTTAAATCTAGAATCCTTGGTTCTTTGCATGCTTTCCAAGCCTCTGTAAAATATGCATCCTTTTCATACAACCATTTCACACATTCCAAACTTACCATTGCAATTGACATGGTGTTTAGCAATATTGTCCTTTGTGTCAACACATCAATAATCCTATTTGATTTCCCTGACCTATGTTTCAAAACAATCATAAAAATTTATAAAAAATATACCCATTTATAATGATTCTGATTCAGTTTACATTGGTTGTTAATGTAGTTCAATTCCTTGTTATCAATAAACAAAACAAACTCCTTTGGAAGAAAGTAATGTCGCATCTTCTTCAACGCTTGGATGATAGCATAAAATTCATGATCATAAAAAGAGTATTTATTCTTTTCTTCATTCAACTTCTCACCAAAAAATGTTATTGGTCTACCTTCTTGACTCAAAACTACTCCAATTTTTGTCCCACTTGCATCACAATCTATTTGAAATACCTTATTGAAATATGGAAGTGCCAACACTGGTTGTCCTGTCACCTTTTTCTTCAAGTCCTGAAATGACTTCATTGATTTTGTTTTCCATTGAAATGTTCCTCTCTCCATGCATTCAGTAAGAGACACACAAATCTGACTAAAATTTATAATGAACTTCCTATAAAAATTCTCCATCCCATGATAACTTCGAAATTCAAAAGTTCATTTAGGTGTCAGTCAATCCAAAATAGATTTTACCTTCTTAGGATCCATATTTAAACTTTCTTTGGAAACCAAAAAACCAAAGTATACAAGATATTTTTGTAAAAACATAAAACTCTTTAGATTTATTAAGAATGCCTCCTCTTTCAATCATTGTAACAGTTTCTTCATGTGGTATAAATTTTCCTCTTTTCTCCTATTGAAAATCAGAATGTCATCTAAGCTTACGACAACAAATTTTCCCCAAAATTGTTTCGAAACTTTGTTCATCAGGATCATGAACTTCATAGGTGCATTATTTAAAATGAATGGCATAACTAACCACTCGAGCAACCCATATTTTGTCTTGAACATTGTCTTCCATTCATCACCTTCCCTTATCTAAATTTGATTATAACCACTCTTCAACTCAATCTTCAAGAAGTATTCAACACCACTCAAACATTCCATAATATCATCCATTCTCTGTAAAGGAAACTTGTGCTTTATGGTAATATTATTAATAGCGCACGAATATTTACACATTTGGCACTCACCACTCTTTTTTGGTGTCAAAATTGTTATTACCATGTAAGGAGTCAAACTTTCTCGAATTAATCCTTTGTCAAGTAACTCCTGTACTTTCCTATTTACCTCTTCACTCTCTGCTAGAGTCATTCGATAAGGTGCCTCATTTGGAAAACTTGGTCATGGTATCAATTCGATCTGGTGTTATATACTTCTCAATGAAGGTAACCCTACTCGTATATCATCTACTACAATTTCCTTAAATTATTTCAACAAATGTTGAGTCTTGACTAATACAAAATCCCTTTTCTCAGTATTGTGAATCCTTTTTAGCATTATGGACAAAAAACAACCACTATGTTTATGCTCTCTTAGAAACTCTTTAGCAGAACATAACACGATTTAGTTGTTATTGCTATGCATATTCTTATTCTTACTATTGTCCATAACTTTACTTTTACATTCTTCATAACCTTGTTTTTATTTATTTCCATCCCCTTGATATTATTGCTTTCCATATTCTTTTCTAACATTGGTAACAACTTATAACAATGTCCATCCTTGAAAAATTCATACGAATTATTTTTTCCATCATGGAATACCTTTCTTTTAAACATCCAAGTGTTAGAAAAATAGGATAGCGAAGAAATAAAATAAAGAAAATGTGGAAATGAAACACGTAAGATACAAATTACAATAGAGACATGGATATACATTGTTCACCCAGTGTGGGATACATCCACCATAGAAATTTCCTGGTCCTTACTTCTTATTATCCAACAAAATGAAGGGATACAACCTACAACACACCCGCTGTGACTTCCTCTTCTTTCTCTCACAATATCCTCTCTTAGAATAAAATAATCACACTCATACATATCCACAATACAATTCCCTCATAAAAGAGGGTTTCCTTCTAGGGAAAAAATACCTAAAATAACTTCTATAATTAGATATGTGACCTTATAATAAATGGTCCATATTGACTACAAAATTACAATATTTTACAAGGCAATTTTTCCCAATATTCTGCTCTAGGGGCACTTCCCCCAAATCACCTCCCCCCCTGGACCCCACTAGAAACTGTTGTGGGGGAAATCCTCCCCACACCACCTCGTTAGGGAATGGGGTCCAAGTATGACTGAAAAAAAGATCTGACTCAGGAATATAATCATGATCTAGAACCAACAATCTCCCACTTGGAGACTGATCACAACAACTCCATTGTTGTTTTACTTTTTGGACTATACTCCACCTAAGACCTGGAAAATTTCTCATCTCCATCTTCATTATTAAAGACCAACTGAAACTAAGCATGAACTTAATTTCTCCATGGTTACTCCCTTTGTTAACATGTATGTAGGATTCTGGCTAGTATGCATCTTTTCCAACTTCAAATGTCCATATTCCAAGATGGATCTTATGAAATGGTACCTAATATGTATATGATTAGTATTTGAATGAAAAGATGAGTTATTTTCAAAATGAATGGAACTCTCACCATCATATTACAACTTTCTATTCTCTCTCTTCTTTCCCAATTCCTCCATAAACCTCTATAACCAAATAATCTATTTACTAGCCTTTGTAGCAACAAAATACTCTGCTTCCGTTGACAAAAGTGCAACAACCTTTGGTAGTTTTGAAATCCAACTTATTGTTGTTCCACATACAATAAAATCATACTCTTTGGTGCTCGTCCTACTATATTTATCACCATCCATATCTGAATCAAGATATCCTAGTAGAACAATGTTTGAACCTCCAAAACTTAATACATAAGTAGAAGTACCTCTCAGATACATGAGAATCCAGTTTACTTCCTGCCAATGTTCTTTACCTGGATTGTTCATATACCTGCTCACAACTTCTACTACATGTGAAATATCTAGTCTTGTGCAAACTATTGCATACATCACGCTGTCAAATATTGATGAATGGGCAACCCTGGACATGTATTCTATCTTCTTCTGTGTCTTGAGACACATTTCTTTGGTTAATTTGAAATGGTTGGCCAAATATTTAATAACTGGTTTTTCATTCTTCATTCTAAACCTATCCAACACCTTCTCTATGTACTCACCCTCAGACAATGTTAGTATGCGATTTTTCATTTCTCTTGTTATTCTCATACCAAGAACTTTCTTTGTAACACCCAAATTCTTCATCGCAAATGAATTAGATATTTTATTCTTGAGCACATTTATATCGTACATATTAGACCCTATAAAAACCATGTGATCTACATACAATAGCAGGATAATATAACTTCCATTTTCTAGACTTTTAAAATAAACACAATGATTAGAATGACATCTACTATAACCTTGTTCTGTCATAAACCTGTCAAACTTCAAATATGTAGCGTTCCATGGGCCGCCAAGCCGAGAAACACCACTACAAAAGAAACTTATCTGTTCAAACTCTGATACCAATTTGAATCATCCCCAACTACCCAAGTCGACGCATGCTACCTCATAGAACCAATTGCTTTCATTTTTGCGGAAAATAACATACTTAACAACTTTAAAACATCTACTTTCCGATAACATACATTTATAATGTAAATTTGAATAGACATAACATTATGCTACAACATAGTTTTACGTGGAAATCACAGTAAAGCATGCATGCAACAACACATGAAATTCTTATAAATATAAAGACATGTACATAATACACATCATACACATTTAACATAGAGACGGTACTTATCTTTTTATGAAAGTAACCAATTGCGTGCAGACCTTCCATGAACCTCCCAGCCTTAGACCATGCTACTCCAAGCTATCAGCAGTGGGTGACTGCCGAGTTGGGACTTAATTCCACCCAGGGTAAAATGAATCATAGGTGAGGTTGAGACTACGAAAAACTGCACAATGCAACATGAAGGATTCCCTCCTAGAAGCCTACTTACTCCCACCTCTCACACACTCTCATTCCCCACATGCCTGTCCCACCTCAAGAATATGCACCTTCATTGCTCCACATTCCATCGACTGCTCCACTTCCCTTCTAGGGCTTCAACAACAGGTTAGATCAAGAATTCTCAGAGCTCTGTAGTTGTTGTTGGACTCCCTCCAAGAGAAATCAATTCCTCAAAAATGTCTCTCGCCTGGAGAGAGTTTCTCATAGGCCTGAAAACCTACTTCTTCAATCTACGAGCCTGACAACCCACCTCTTCTATCCAACTCCTAATTTAAACGGGTAAGGGAAATGGTAGTAACAAAACTTGATTATGGCACAAAAGATGGAAGCAACCAAAAATGTTAATGAATGGTATGACTCAAGTGATTAGTGCCTACTAGTTACAAAGGTCAACAATGGAGGAGTTCAACCATGGAGAGAATGATTGGTGCCTGAATGTGCGAGTGCATGGGGAGAATGAAAATAATGGAAGATAACCCCCACAACGATGGATTTCCCCAAATAAAACTGCATTTCCCAAATCAAACACATGTCTTCATGAAACTACAGGAGATCCACTTATGATTCATTCCCCTTCCCATAGGAACATAGGATAACTTTAGTTATTTCCCAAACCTTAGTCTTTAGGAAATAATAATATAATATTATTCCCTTAGAGATAATCTCTCTATCTTATCTCTTTTCCTATCCTCTATGCCCCTTCCCTTTCCCTACCCAGTGGAGCTTAGTCCCCCGCAATGCTTTCTTCATGGTTGGTATACACGCAACAATGTAATTATATTAATGATGTGAGTATTTACATATACAAAAATTAGGCTCCCTAGCCTTTAGCATCTAGCCTCTCCGACCTAATAAACACATAAGCCTCCCAACTTATAACACTTGTCTCAACAACCTATAAACATAATTAAACATCATTACAATTCAACAGGGGCTTGACCTTTGCATATTACAATCCCCTCCCCTTATTTATGCATTGTCCTCAGTGCATATTCTTTACATAATAACAACAAAATTTCCAAAATCTTCAAAATGATGCAGGTATTCCACCTGCATAGAATCTTCATGCTCCCAAGTTGCGTCCTTAGGACCATACCAGGTCCATTGGACCTTTACAATCTCTATGGATGGATTTTGAAGCTATTTGATTTTCTGGTCCAGAATGCATACTGGATGCACTTGCAAAGCACCTTCTTGCTCCACCTAAATCACATTCCAATCAATAACATGATTATCATCATGTATATATTTCTTAAGCAATGATACATGAAATATATTATCAATGGTCATAGATGCAGGCAATGCAATCATGTAATCTATTAGTCCAATCATCGCTAGGATTTCAAATGGCCCAGAATATCTAGCTTCCAACTTGGAACAATTTCCCAACTTCAGGGAAATTATGTTGGCCTTCACTTTCAAGAATACATGATCACCCACTTTAAACTCCCTATGAGTTCTTCTCTTGTCAGCATATATTTTATGCATGTCTGGGGAAGCCTTTAAATTATGCTTTATATTCAACATTTCCTCTTCCATTTCTTTGAGAAACTCTAGCCCAATCACTACTCTATCTACTGGGTTGTCCCAATTTACTGGTGTGTTGCACCTTCTACCATAAAGTGCCTGAAATGGGATCATCTTCAGTGATTCTTGGTACCCATTGTTGTAGGAAAATTCTACCAAGTGTAGATAATATTCTCATTTATATGGTTTTTCCATCACGTACATCCTTAGTATATATTCTATAAATTGGTTCACTCTTTCTGTTTTACCATCAATCTCGGGATGATAAGTTGAGCTGAAGTTTAGATTTGTTTCGAAACCTATGAATAATCGCTTCCATAAATTTGAGGTAAATGTTGGGTCTCTTTCAGACATAATTGTCTTGGTTATGCCATGCAAGAATGCTACATCCCTGATATAAATATCAACAACATTGGTTGCCTTGTGAGTAACCTTCATAAGAATTAAATGGGAAGCTTTAGTAAGCTTTTCCACCACCACCATGATAACATCATGTTTTTTTCTTCTTCTGGGAAATTTGGTGACGAAATCCATTTTCACTCCTTCCCACTTCCACTCAGGAATGGGAAATGGCTGCAGCAACCTAGCTGGGTACCTATGCTCAACCTTGACCTTTTGACACTCCAAACATTTAGCAATGTACTCAACAATGTCCTTCTTCATGCCTGGACAATAATATTGGCTTTTGATTGTTGCAATTGTTTTCGGATATCATGGGTATCCTGCATAAGGTACATTATGTATCTCTTTCAAAATTGTACTCCTCAAGTCATGAGAATTGGGTACATAAATTATGTTCTTGTACAACATAATTTCACCAATTCACAATTTATAATCTTCAAACTTTTGTTGCATTTTACCTTGTTGTAATTTTGTTACTATCTCCATGTACTGCAAATCTTCTTTTGTAGCCTCAGAAATACTGCCTTTAAGATCAGTTTGGTACATGCTAATGGTTGTAGCATGTAGTTCATGCACTCTCCTGCTGAGTGACTCAACCACTTTGTTTTGTTTTCCTTTGATGTGCTTGATATCAAAGTCATATTCACAGAGGAATTCCAACTATCTGCTCTACCTAGAATTCAAAGTTGGTTGATCAAACAAATATTTCAGACCAGTATGGTCTGTCCTCAGCTCAAATTTTTTTCCCATGAGGTAGTGCCCCCGTTTCTTCAAGGCATGCACTATTTCTTCCAACTCCAAATCATGAGTGGCACAAAGACTTTCATGCTCTTTCAATCTTTTGGATTCAAAACATACCACAAATCTATTCTGACTAAGGACTCTACCAATTCCTTCTTTGCATACATCTGTGAAAACCATGAAATTTTCATTTAGATCTTCAATCCTCAGAATTGGAGAACTGGTTAACAACTGCTTCAATTTCTGGAAGATATTTTCACATTCTGTTGTCCATTGAAACTTCACCCCCTTCCTTTGCAAGGAAGTAATCGAGTGAGCAACCTTTGAAAACCCCGCAATGAATCTTCTATAGTAGACAAATACACCCATGAAGGATCTGAATTTTGTCACATTCTTAGGTGTTTTACACCCTTTAATAGCTTCAATCTTTTTAGGGTCCACTGTTATCCCTTATTCGGATATTATATGCCCGAAATAGTGAATTTGGTTCTAATAAATTGAGCACTTCTTCAATTTGGCATACAATTGGTGTGCTCTTAACACTTGTGACACTATTCTCAAATGATGCTCATTCTCTTAATATGACTTGGAATATACAAGGATGTCATCCAAAAATACAATGACAAACTTGTCTAAGTATTCCCAGAAAACTCCATTCATTAAGCACATGAAAACAATTGTTGTATTTGATAACCCAAATGGAACCACTATGAACTCATAATGATCATACCTTGTTATGAAGGAAGTCTTGTTGGTGTCTTCATCTCTTATCCTTACTTGATGGTATCCAGATCTAAGATCAATCTTTGAGAATATTCTTGCATCCTTTAACTGATCAAAGAGATCATCAATCCTTGGTAAAGGATACTCGTTCTTTATAGCTACCTTATTCAATTGTCTTAAGTCAATGCACAATCTAAATGTCCCATCTTTCTTCTTCACAAATAAAATTGGGGCACCCTAGGGTGACACACTTGGATGTATATACCCCTTATTTAGAAGTTATTCAAGTTGCATTTGCAACTCCTTTAGCTCTGGTGTACTCATCCGGTAGGGATTCTTGGATACTGGAGCTGCTCCAAGCATTAAGTTTATAGAGAAATGAATATCTCTCTTTCGGGGTAGTCCTAGTATCTCCTTGAAAACATCCTCAAAATCTTTCAGGACTACATGATCCTCAAGATTTGGTGCCTTATCCTTAGGTGCTTCTTACATATGAGATCAAAATATTTTTCATCCCTTTCTATAACACTTCTTTAGTTGCATTGCTGAGATCTCTTGCACAATAATTTCCCGAGGAATTCCTTGGAATGTTCTTGGGTTCCCTTCCTCATTCAAGGAAGTAAATGCGTTGTTATGATAGTCAAAGAAAACATGGTGTTGGTATAACCAATCCATCCCAATTAGATAGTCACATGAACCCAAGGGAAGGATGTTCAAATCTTCCTTGGTACTTAGTCCCTTCATGTCAATTGGACATGATTTAACCAACTCTACAACTTTTCTCTTGGTTCTTGTAGCTAGATGCACCAGTCAAGATTTTCCATGCTTGGTTCTTTGGAATTGTAATCTTTCCACTACGTTAGGATCTATATAGATATGAATAGCTCCAGAATCTATTAAAATAGTAAAGACATGGTTATTGATCATACCTTCTAATTCAATCATGTGTGACTGAAACTCATCCTGTTTGTTGTCCTAGACTGCATAGATCCTTGGTACAATTTTACCCATGTCTTCCATTGTTTTTGTTTGCTATACATTTTGGAAAAATCTCACTTTGTCACTTTTGTGAGGACAATATCTATACTTATGGTCTCCTTTACAACCCCCACATTCAATGGTTATTTTCCTTGGCCTTTTCCCACCTATCTCTATCACTTTGTTCTCTCTAAAAGATGGTTGTACTTGAGGAATGTTTCTAAAAAATGGTGGTGTGTTCCCCTTCTGCCTATGTTCCATGTTAAACTTCTTCTTGTCTTCCCAATCTCTTTGGAAAGTATGATTTCCTTTATGATGATCATATAAGCACTTGGCCCTCCCTATGATTTCCTTTATGATGATCATATAAGCACTTGGCCCTCCTTATGGTTTCCTCCAAAGTCTTGGTATCATCATATTGAACCTTGTCACTGATAAAAGATGGAAGCCCACTCAGATACCTTTGAATCTTAATAGTCTCATCCTTGATGAAACAGACATACTTAAACAATTCTAAAAATAGCCTTTCATACTCATCAATGGTCATGCTACCCTGTTTGAGTTGAAAGAAATATTTCATATTTTTTTCATAAAACTTCTTGGTTAAGTATTTCTTCTCAAAATGCTTCTTGAATTCCTTCCAAGGGACATTTTTCTCTCTCACGTGTTTCACTTGCACAAGCTAATCCCACCACATGGATTCATTTCCTTTTAGCTAATAAATAACAATCCTTCCTTCTACATGAGAATAATAGTTATGCAATTGGAGTTACTTCCTCATGCCTAGTAGCCATGTCTCAACATCCTCATCCTTCTTGTTTTCACCATCAAAATAAGGAGGATTGATTTGTTTCATTTCTCCTTTTAATTCATCCACCCTAGACCTCTTATGCTTCCTGGAAGGGGATGTAATTGAGATGCTATGTGCTCTCCTTTTGGATTTCCTTTGATATTGATGGTGATGTATGTTATCACTCTCGAATCTTCCTTTTCCCCTTAGGGGTCCAATGGATTCTTGATTTTTTGGAGCAAATCTCCTTATCCAACTTCTTTTCAATTCTTTCTAGGATCTGTATTAAATTCATGTTCAAGTCTTCCTACTGCTTCTTGGATTTCTTAAGCATTTCATTATCATCCTTGTGACTCTAGATATCCCTTTTTAAATTTCTAATGATCTCTACCATATTTATTTTATCATCCTTTTCTTCTCCATGTCCATTGGAGTTTGTTCCTTCAACTCCCAAATTGACATCCATTCCTATGATCACTCTAATCCTCTTGTGAATATTCCATCTATTTTCACTCTATGATTATTCTGCTATGCTTGAAAATTGTTAACTCTACAAAAATGTGTATCCAACAAAACTTTGTCAGGTTGATTGTCTCAACAATTCAATAAAAAATGAGCCATTCTGGTTCAATAATATATATCATACTTGTTTTCTACTGATTTTTTGAGATGTTGACTATCCAAATCTGATTTTTGGGTGAACATTTATCTTATATTGTTCAAGACCTTTCCAATGCCTACTTCCATGCTTAATTCTGAGTTTTCAGTAGGAAGTTATGGATACTTGAAAGAATGTCTTTTCAGGGATGCAATCCTTGTACATCAATTCTTTCATCTCACAGTCGAATTGGCTCTTGGATCCATGATGGATCCTCTCTTCAAGTTTACAAACATTCTCTTATTCTTTAGGTGTTGGTCCGTACAATTTAGAACCCCACATAATCCTTCTCTAATCCCTTTTCTTTCTTCTTGAAACGATTTCTGGGCACTATCCCTTTTTCTTTTGCCCCCAATTAGATGTGACCAAGTGCTAGAAGATATGTGATTATAAAGAGCCTAGGGAATTTCAGGGCTCCATAAATTCAGGCTTCAACGACTTCCCTTTCTTCACCTCACAAAAACCTCAGACTGTTGAACTAGTGAACTCGTGAAGAACAATGGATCGACGGTCCTCATTCTATGCTCATATATATGGTCAACAGGAGATCCAAAACTTTGGGCTTCAATATTTCTGAGGCTATATCTTGTGCTGCCTCCAAAATTGTCAAATTACCAGATATCCTCTCCTTCCTCCATGTATCATCTCTTGATCAACAGTCGATATTAACTCTAGCCCTCTGGGAGTTCTCAACTCAAGTAACCTGCAACTCAATTCCTTTGGAGTACCAAGTCTCTGAACCTTGGGATCGGGTGCCATGCATCCTCTGTGATCCACGGTCAAGATGGAATCTATCCTTTGGGACTTTGGAAATCCTCGATCTCAACTACCTATGTCTTGAATCCTCCTGAGTGCTAAGTCTCCAGACTATAGGATCTACTTCTGCATGTCTCTCCCAATAAATGG
Organism: Picea engelmannii; assembly: GCA_009831015.1. NCBI lineage: Eukaryota > Viridiplantae > Streptophyta > Pinopsida > Pinales > Pinaceae > Picea > Picea engelmannii. The sequence goes on from ML800586.1 coordinate 29,216, forward strand.
TGAGGATTTACTCCGCTCCTCATAGCTTCAGGGGTTTCAGCTTCCTCACACTTTATTCCTTCCGAATGTTGAATTTGCGAACTCCCAGGGTCCACTTAGTACTGCACACCTTGGGTGCTACGTGTCAAAAACATAGGGTGACACGTGGCCTCATCATCGATTGACATGTGTCATATCATTACTGGTACAATAGGGTTTTTCAAAGTACAAAATCATATGAAACGTGGCATGCCTAGTGGAGGTCCATGGCACATCACATCCATTGATTCAGGACTTCGAGGCTATGAGAATTCAATACTTAAGAGCTCTGGGGCTATGATACTTCAAAGGATTTCAAATCTACACACCCCAAAACTCCTGAACTATGAATTTTTTAACACTCCCACGTCACCCCTGATGACGTCATTATGTCACATCACTTCGACACTCCAGGACTTAAGGGATCTCTTGCTCCTACTTAACCACAACCATTTCTTTCGTAGTGCCAAATTTTCAAACTTCCAAACACTTGATAATCTGCTGACATCTGTCTCTGATAACGGACGGTCCAGATTGGTTTCGGTCTTCAGGACTTCGAGGCTCTGGGAGACTTCCCACACTACACCACAAATCCCACAAATGTCGGATTCCCAAATAGGATGATCTTCTGACATGTGTCCTAAAACACGAATGGTCCATATTAACTCTGGATTTCAGGACTTCAAGTGATTTCCCTTTTGGCAATTTGAGGACTCACTTCTCCTAGAGTGTTGAAACTCTGAACTGCTGAAATACCTGGGAAATACAACGACTCTCCCCCTCTTGAATGATATCCAATTGAGAGTCACTCTAGGACTTTGGAGCTTCATGCTTCGGCTCCTTTCTCAACTAAACTTGAAAACTCGTCGAAGTAACGAAGTCCAAAGGACTTGATGGTTAACTATCATGCACCTTCTCAATATATGACAGTTGTGAGGGATGTGTCTTCTTCTGAAAAGATCCAACTACCCAAATTTAAAACTTGTGTCCCAATACCACGATCTCCTTTCTCTCCTAACTTTCTCAAACCGCTATACCTCCTGAGATTTCCAATACCACCCAGGAGCTCCCTCAATGATGCTCTGGAACTATATCCATCAAATACTTGTGGAATTTTAACTCCAAATTCCATGTATGTGGCCCATCAAGGTTTCATTTTGAAACCTTGGGATTTGATAAAAATTTGTAGTGTTCCCCAGGCTTCCAAGCCGGGAAACACCACCACAAAGAAATTGCTATGTTCAAACTTTGATACTAATTTGAATCATCCCCAGCTACCCAAGACGGGACATGCTAACTCATAGAACCACTTTCTTTAACTTTTGGGGAAAATACCATACTTAACAACTTTAAAACAAAATCTAATTTGTTCTAACATACATTTATAATGTAAATTTCAACAGATATAACATTCTTCTACAACACAGATTTATGCGGAAAGCACAATAAAACATACATGTAACAACACATGCAATTATTATAAATATAAATACATGGAAGCAATACACAACATAAACATTTAACATAGAGATGGTACTTATCTTTTTATGAAATTCACCAACTACGTGCAGACCTTCCACTAACCTCCCATCCTTAGACCATGCTGCTCCAATCTATTAGCAGTGGGTCACCTCAGAGCTGGGACTAAATTCCACCGAGGGTAAAGGGAATCCTAGGCTAGGTTGAGACTACCAAAATCTTCACAATGCAACAGGAAGGATTCCCTTCCAGGAGCCTACTTACACCCACTGCTCAGAGAATCTTATTCCCCACATGTCTATCCCACCCAGGGAATATGCACCTTCACTGTTCCATAGTCCATTGGCTGCTCCACTTCCCTTCCAGGGCTCCAACAACTGGACACATCAGGAATTCTCAGAGATCCGTAGTTGTTGTTGGACTCCCTCCAGGAGAAATCACTTCCTTAACAATCTCTCTCACCTAGAGAGAGTTTCTCATAGGAATGAAAAAATGATTCTTCAACCCACGGGCCTGACAACCCAACTCTTCTTCCCATATCCTAAGTAAAATGACTAAGGGCGAGTGAATCAATAGAACTTGAGTAAAGAAAAAGTTATGACAACAATAAAAATGTTAAGGTAGGGTACGAATCAAGTGAGTAGTGTGTGCTAGTTACAAAGGCTTAAGATGGAGGAGTTCAACCATGGACAAAATGACTGGTGCCTGAGTGTGTGATTGCATGGGGATAATGGAAATACTTGTAGAGAACCCCCACAATGATGGATTTCCCCACATAAAATTGCATGTCCCGAATCAAACACATGTCTTCATGAAGTTGCATGACCTACACTTATCATTCATTCCCCTTCCCACAAGAACTTAGGATAACTTCAGTTATTTCCATAACGTTAGTCTTTAGGAAATAAAAATATAATATTATTCCATTAGAGATAATCCCTCTATCTTATCCGTTTCCCTAGCCTCTTATCCCCTTCTCTTTCCCTACCCAGGGGAGCTTAGTCCCCCATAACTATTTCTTCGTGGTTGGTCTACACGCAAAGATGCAATTATATTAATGATGTGAGTATTTACATATACAAAAATAAGGCTCCCTGGACTTCAACATCTAGGCTCTCTGGCCTAATAAACACATAATCCTCCCAACTTATAATACTTGGCTCACCATCCTCTAGACATCATTAAACATCATTACAATTTAGTAGGGGATCAAGCTTAGCATATTACAAAATACCAGTGTCTTGGATCTTGCTTAAGTCCATACAAGCTCTTCTTCAACCTGCATACCAAATTATCCTTTCCTTTGATGTCATACCCCTATGGCTACTACATATAAATCTCTTCCTCCAAATCCCCATTTTGAAAAGTTTTTTTTACATCTAACTATTCAAGATGCAAATATTCTACTGCCACAAGACTTAAAATAGTCCTAATTGAAGTCATCTTAAAAATAAGAGAAAATATTTCATCAAAATATATACCTTTCTTTTCTGCAAACCCCTTTACAACAAGTCTATCCTTGTACCACATTTTTTCTCCATCTTCTTCCTTGAACATGTAAACCCATTTATTCTGCAATTGTTTTTTTTTTTGCAGGAAACTGAATCAAGTCCCAAGTCGGGTTCATTACCAAGGAGTCAGTTTCCTATTTCATGCCTTGCTCCCACTTCTTTTTAGTTTCTACCTACATTACATCTTCATAACTTTATGGTTCACCAGAATCAATCAATAATAAATAATACAATGAAGGAGAGTATCATTTGGGGGGTCTACTTAACCTGGTAGATCTTCTAACATTACTTGCAGGAATTTGGGGTACCTACTTCTCCTGTTTTTGTACATTTTTATTTTCTGGTACCTTTGGAATTTTTTTTCCAGTGATCTCATCAAGTACTGTGTATTCTAGTTTTTCTTTTCCCTGTTTCTTTCCCTACAACTGATATCTATATATGAAATTCTCATTAAGTATGACATCTCTACTCTTATTGATTTTGATTTTTTCATAATCCCATAAGCAATAAAAAAAATCATTAACACCATATCAAATAAACGTACAATTCTTTGATTTTTCCTCAAGATTTGTTCTATTTTTCCTTATGAATATGGACAAATGCTTCACAACCGAAAGTATTAAAAAATGAATGTTTTACCATTTTACATGTCCATGCCTCCTCTAGAATTCCACCATACAAAGATCTTGAAGTTCCTTTTTTTATCAAGTAAACATCAGTATCTACAACATCTTCCCACAACTATAAGGGCATCCCAACATGCAATCTCATACTCCTTGCACGCTCCATGATTGTCCTGTTCATCCTTTCTAACACACCATTTTCATGTGGTGTTCCTAGAACTATCTTCTCTCTATGAATCCCATGGTATTAACAATAATCATCAAATGCCTTGTTGTAGTATTCACCTCCATTGTATGATATGAAACACTTCAACCTTTTTCCCATCTCATTCTCAACAAAAGATTTCCATTTCTTAAAAGTGTAAAAAAAATCATATTTTTTTCGGATGCAATACACCCAAGTTTTTCTATTTTCATCATCATAAATGTAACATAATAACGAGAGCCACCAAGAGATGATACGTGATCTGGTCCCCATATATTTGTATTCACAAGCTCTAAACTTTCACTCTTCGTTTCTTTTCGACTCTAAGAAATATGACTCTCTTATGTTTTCCATAAACACAATCCTCACATAAATCCAAATCAATATGTTTAATATCTGGCAACAAATTCCTTTTGTGAAGTATATGCATCCTCTTCTCACTCATGTTTCCAAGCCTATGATGCCAACGTGTTGTATCCACTCTTGTATAAGCTAAAGATATAGAAGAGTCAGTACTACCAATACATAAATACAGTGCACCTACCTTCTCTCCTTTTTCTATTACCAGTGATCCTTTGGTGATATTCCATGCCTTATTTGTAAATATGGATATACAACCTTCACTTTCCAACTTCCCTATTGAAATTATATTTTTCCCTAGATATGGAACATGTCTTACCTCTTTCAACAACCAATGGTTTCCATTCTTTTTCTTTATTTTTACCTTTCCCATTCAAACAATTTTACAGGGTGCTTCATCACCCAAATGAACCTGTCAAAAATCACCTTGAACATAATCTAGAAAAAGTTTCCTATGGGGTCTGGCATGAACTGAAGCCCCTAACTCTACTACCCAAGAATGAGAAATATTATCTACAAAAAGTATCAAATCATCTTGTAACACATCACCTATTACATTTTCTCCCTGATTTTTCTCTTGTTGTCCATTTCTTTGTTTCTTTGGAGATATACAATCTTCCTTTAGATGTCATTTATTTTCACAATTCCATTACTCTATCTTTCCCAATTTTCATTTGGATCTTCCCTTCATATAAGTCTCATGGTTCCCTAGGCCCTTTCTTCTATCCTTTTGTATTCCCCCATTCTCCACGTTTAACACATTACCTAATGTCTCACCTATCCTTTTCTATCACATTGTTTCACTAAGGATAACACCAACAACATCATAAAATTTTAGATTGTTTGAACCAGAGACAGAGTTACTTACAACCATGACCAAGCCATTCCATATTTCTGGCAATAAGAACAAGATTAAAATATCCCTGACCTCATAATAAAAATCCACTTTTATAGAACTTAACTGATTAGTAACCGTAATAAATTCATTTAAATTATATGAAACATACCCACCTTAATTAGAAATACCTTATTGGACATTGATAGTTTTTCATACAGTTTATACAATGCGTCCATCAACTCCTTTTTTGTCTTTTCTTTTGAAATATTGAAAGCCACCGACGTTTCCAGGATCAACTGTATTGTTCCTAGTGCCTTTCTGTCAAGAACCTCTTATTATTCACCTTCATAGTTGTAAGCTTCTTTTATATTCCACCTAATGGTAGGAATAGATCATTCCACCTAATGGTAGGAATAGATCTTCTGATATAAATAATGTTCCATCTGCATCTTCCATAAATCGTAGTTTTGGCCGTTAAATTTCTCGACCCTAAACTTTCCATATTTCGGCATTGCTCCCACTTGAACCAGAAACCCTCTTATCCTACGAGTTACTTTTCGCTCTGATACCAATTCTTATAAAAACAGGATCGTGGATCAATAAAATAAAACAAATGCATAAATAAAAAACAAAAGATACACAATACAATAGGGACACAAATATACGTGGATCTTCTAGCGTGGGGTACGTCCACCAGAGGAATTTCCAGTTCCTTCCTTTTTATTATAACATAAAATTAATGTATACAACGTACAACACACCCACAATAACTTCCTCTTATTCCTATCAGAATTTCCTCTCTCAGAATACAATAATCACACTCATACACAACTGCAATACAATTCCCTCATAAAACAAGGTTTCCTTTTAGGGAAACAATCCCTAAAATAGCTTCTACAATCAGATCTTCCACCTTATAATGAACGATCAAAATTGACTATGAAATTAAAATATTTTACAAGGAATGTTTTCCCAATATTTCTCTTTGGGGGAACTTCCTCTGAATCCCCCTCTAAGGGGGGCTACANNNGGGGGGGGGGGGGGGGGATCCCCCCCACGCTCCCTGTTAGGGAATGGGGGCCAAGTATGGATGAAACAAACCTTTGAATCAGGAATATAATCAGGATCCAAAAACAACACCAAGGTCCCCCAAGAAATACATGACACGCATCCATCTCTATCACATCAGATAAAAATTGTTCGCTAAAACTACCAATGTGGAAACTCAATAAACATTGTTCAATCACAGTCACTTGTTGTCCCTTTTGTAGCCATTAAACTTGGTACATATTAGAATGTGGTATGCTTTTCAACTCCAATTTCTCCATTGCTTTAGTGGGTATGAAATTTTATGTACTTCCACCATCTATGATGAGATGAAAGCACATATCTCAAATTTTACATTTAGTTTCAAACACTCTCTTTCTCTGTTCAGGTTATTCTGCTAGATTTGTCTCAAGATTGAGTAATACTCTTCTCAAAATCAGGTTCTTTTTGAAGTACCTCCACATTCCCACCAACAATTATTGTCTCATCTTCTTGGGTGACTTGCATCCTAGCCTCATTTCTACTTGTTGCATTCCACCTCCCTAGACATTTCGATGCTTTGTGATCCTCTACTCCATAATAATAACATGTAATTACATACTTACCATCACCAAACCTTTGACTCTTCCAACGTTTCTTCCTCCTCTTGTATTTTTACTACTACTGGCCTCATCCTCCTTCTCATTATCTTTAGTATCAATTTCTCTACCTCTTCCTCTAGTTCCTTTTCCCTAGAACTTATGTCGCAATATTCTATCAATATTTTCTTCCACTTTCAAAGAAAATTGGTAAGCTTTGTCTACATTTCAAAAGTAATATGTAGTCATATCATCTTGAATTTGGTACTTCATTCCATTCACATATATTACCAGTCTTTGATACTCTGGTTCTTTTATCTCTGACCTAAGTGACAACTTAAAGAATTCTTAAATATGTTCATGCACATATGTCTCTTTATCCATGAGATTCTATACTTGTCTACACAAGTTATGTTGGTTTTAACATACCCAACACTGAACTGAGCAACATTACATGTAGGAACTCATTAATATATTAATATTTACTGCTAATCGAAATCATGTATCCTACCAACAAAAAATCACACACGAATCTGACAATTTGACTGATAGCACAATTCTAAATGCATATAGCAACATATATTAAACATGAATATAGTTTTTCAAGAAGGAAACAAACATAGAACATGCATATAAACAATTTATATAGTGAAATTAACGTAAGAACAGAACACAAAAGATAATTTGTTAATGATTAACCAACTGGCTGCAAATGAAGGATGAACCTCCCAACCACAAGCACTATTGATCATTTTTTCTCATTAGCAAGACACCACCAAGATGAGGATATGAGTCCACAAGGAGATATGACCCACTAGCTATTCACTCTCCACATAGAGAAGCCCCAAACCCAGGTTCTAGTCTCACAACAGTTCCAAACCTCCATCTCTCTCTTTTCCCCACAACCTGCACTACCTAAGGAATGTACCTCCTTCACTACTCACAATATCTCTAGTCATACCATTCATTTATCAAGGTCCCTAGTGCACTTGGTTGGCCAGGAATCACTCATAGATCTTGTATGCTTTAATTTTTGTTTCCATCCCCAAAGGTTAGGTATTCAAGGGTTCTACAGATAAGGGTTTTTTCTGTGCTATATCTCTCTGATATACGTTTAGGGTCCAACAGTAGTACTCGACCCAATATCTCAGGGAACCAATTAAGGAGGCTAGACCATGCCCTTATCCATACCACTCGACTATCCAGGTACTAGAGAGTATCTTCCTGAGTGTTGTTCTTGGTGACACTATAGCATTCAGGTGGTTGATCTGTTTATCTAAAGAGGGCTTCAAAAAATCTAGGATGATCCATATACATGTGTTGTCTGGTGCGCTACCACTCAAAGGGGTACCAAGAGAGGTTACAAGGGTGGCCAATAGATGTGTGCTTAAGTACCACTTGTATTTCTAGCATGTATGAATCCCTGACCACATGTTTATGCACGTAATAACAGATCTTTGTAGCTTAAAGATGTCGGAATACTTCTCTACCTTGAAAACAAAATTACCCACAATTTTTTGCTGAGGAAAGTGATTTGATACCACTTGTAATATTCCAGATATAAAAAGTATGCAAAACAGAAAAATAATGCTAGAAATGGCAGATGAACAACAATATAACCAGAACAACACCACAATAATACCAAAATGATACCAGAATAACACTAGAAAGAGCACTTTGATTACTGAGAGCAATGTTCACTTGCCTCTTCGAAGGGGAAACCTCCGGCAGAGCAGAGATCTATTACAATAATATCCACGACAAAGTTCTCATACCCTCGAATCCTATTTATACTAAATATGTTTATCAAAAGAACCATCTAGAGGAAGATCCTTCTAGAATCAAAAGCTTCTATTAGGTCTTCTTACATTCGACTTATTCTTCCTTATTGCTAGGCCTTATTGATATTGACCTTTATTACATCGGAGTATAATACTCTACCTACATGAGGGGTTAGGTCCCTAACAACAGATGGCTAGATTGAAATGGTTAATGAATTACTCGAAGTGTATATAAGGAATTTTGTGAATGATCGTTAGACACAATGGATCAATTGGCTACATCTTGCAGAATGGTGGTAAAATAGTACATATCATACCTCAGAACAAATGTCCATGTTTGAAGCATTATATGGTTATTTGCCTCCCTCTATTAAGGAGTATGTTATCAATTCTAAAGTTCCTTCCGTGAAATACTATCTATCGACATCAGATGAAGTTCTATGAACTCTTAATTCTCGCCTACAGAAGGCAACGAACCCAATGAAACAATAAGCTGACAAAAGAACAACTGATAGAGAATTTACGACAGGCGATTGGGTATTTGTTAGACTATAGTAGGTTACAAGTATAGTTTTCTTAAAAATTACAAGAAACACAAACTATCTCCTAAGTGTTATGGACCCTATGAAACTCAAAAGAGACTTGGAAAAGTTTTGTATGCCCTTTATATTCCAAATAAAGGTAAAATGCATGATTTTTTTTCATGTTTCTTATTTGAAAAAAAAACTAGGTCCTACCATCCATACAGAAACAAAGTTTCCTCTTTTAGATGAAGAAGGAAGGTTAATTTTAATTCTTGTAGGGATCCTTGAAGCACGAACCAATTTCGTACATTCTATAAGCATTAATGAGTACCTGATCAAATGTAAGAACCTACCTGAAGATGAAGTTACTTGGGAATATGAGGTGTTTACATCTAAACATCCGTCCTCGCCCATGTTTCAAGGAAAAAGATTTTCAAGGAGGGATGAATTGTAATATATATATATATATATATATATTACATTTAAAATAATCAAAATGTGAATTCACACTCTTTTGCATAAAGGGACATGAATTTACCCAATTACGTGTATATAGAACTCTTTTTTTATACCAAATATATCATCGAATAAAAGAATATTATATGTTATTAAAATACATTTATTGTTGTATCTGTATTTCATATTCCATATAAGATATCCAAATTTTCATCCATAGAAACCAATTTATATGTGATATTCATTGTCATATATTTCCAATGAGTCCTCCTTGGTGCGATTTTGTTTCTTGGATCTCAAGATATGAGCTTGTGAAGTCAATGTGAAAAACAGATTTATCAGCATGGCATGAAAATATTTAAGACTTTTCTTTTACTTTTTTTAGAAAAGTATGGACAATTTCAGCTCTCAAGACATGTTCAACTATCTTCCTCATCAAAATACCTTTCCAACTAGGAAACGTTTTCACAATTCTGACTCTCGGATCTCAATATATGGCCTTCATAAGATTAAGACTCAACAACCATAGATTGATCTTCTCCAGGCAATCTGGGTCCTTGATTAAATTTTGTTTTTCTTCTCAATAATTTCAACTTTTCTTCATAAATTCTTATCCCACTTGTATTGGGATGTCATAATATTTAGTGTATATAATTAAAAGTTAGTTATATAGTTTTTAAGTGAAAAAAGAAGAGAAGATTATGGAAATTTCATAATTCGACCTTCCCTTAGGAAATTGATTAATAAAATAATATTTCAAATAACCAGTAAACCTCCACCTCATTCCCATTCATTATGAGTCAACAATCCACATGTCACGCCATGTCATCGCATGATAGGTCAATAGTAGTCTACATGTCAGAGGCTTTTTTCAGCCATATGTATTTCATGTGTCTAGAATAGTGGGATCTTAAGTATTTCCATTAGTTAGGTTCCAGGTGTCATCCCTTCATAGGTTGTCATGTGTCATCAAGTGAGTGGATATTGGGTCTTCCATGTGGTGTTATTTCACTGGATTCTAAATTTCATAAATTCATTGGTTGGTAATTGGATTATTTTAATATATAAGTAAATGTGGGAAGGAGAAAATGGAACGAGAAGTGGGTAGGTGTAGGTGGGGAAAAGTGAGGGTGGATAATGGATAAGGGTGATGTAGGGTGATGTAGGGGGGGATAATATGTAGGCATTGGAATTAGGGGGTCATGGGAATGGATGGAAAAGGAGGTGAAGGAGTATGGTGGGGTTGGGTTCACAGCTTGGGGAGTGAGGGAGGTGAGGGGTTGAGGGAGTGAGTCTTAACTTAATGAATAATTATGAACCCACGGTGATGCAAGCTTTAAAAATAATCCAAGTGTTGTAAGAGGTGAAGAGCGGAGGGAGGGGAGAGGAGAGGAAGGCGGGGGGATTTAAGGAGTTGTGAACAATCTTTTGAATAAAAATTGTTTCTTTTGAAAGACTTTTTCTTTTTAAACTCCCTAGGTTTAACCTTTCCTTTTCTTTCTTTTTCATTGGTTTTCTTTTGTTTGAAATGACATTTATATGTAAAATGACCAACTTCACCACAATGGAATAATTTGAATGGTAACATACCTTTATATTTTCCGGAGACCCTCTTTAGTTTCCTTAGAAAGTTAGCTTCTTCCTCATCTGAGAAATGTTTTAATGAATCATGTACTTGAGATGTTGATGATTTGACTGATGCCTTGAAGACTGTGTCCTTTATAGCTAGTTGTTGTTTTCTAGTTCTCATCTCATAAGCAATTAGAATTCCATGCATGATTTTCATAGTCAATTTATCTAGTTCATGGATTTCTGCTATAGTAGAAACTTTTGCATCAATTATTGAGGGAAGAGATATTAGTACCTTCGTAACTATTATAGCTTCTTCAATATTCTCACCTAGCCATTTCATAGTGTTTACAATCTCATATACTATGAGAAAGTAACCTATGACACTTTCATCTTCACTCAATCCTACACTTTCAGATTGCATTATGTAAGCTTAAATCTTGGCCAACTTTACTTTCTCATCTCCTTCATAATTGTTTACCATTTTGTCTCATATTTCCTTTGCAGATTCCAACTGAATTACTTTCAAAAATTTTGTTTCTACAAGTCCTCCTTGGATGACATTCATAACTCTCGCATTATTGTAGTATTTTTTCTTACCATCTTCATCAATTGGAAGAATAGTTTATATTTTATAACCATCTACCACAGTCTTCATATTTCCATACCAAGAGACATCAAGTAGGTTTTAATTTTGATTTTCCAAAATGAAAAATTTGTTCCATTGAATAGAGGAGGTCTGGTTGAAGAAGAAAAATAATATTTACTTAACATACTTTCTCTGTGATATTCCTTCCAAATTTTAGGATGTTATTGAAGGTACATGTTCTTTGATACCAATTGTTATAAATTACAACAATATTGA
>ML800586.1:44982-79537 GCA_009831015.1 Picea engelmannii
AATTTCTAGATGTTATTAATGATTTGTGACGGTTGCTTAAATTAACATATTTGTAGCACCAATCCATTGCTTTTTGTATACCATTTTTCCCATTTCCTTTCCATCTTAGTACCCTTTTCATTCACAATGATGCATTTTTTTCAAGGTATAATTATTATTTTAATATGCCATTTCAATACTTATTCTTATGCATTTAGTAGATTATAACCTTTTTATGTAAACAATGCTTTACAATAACAAGGTTTCACAAGTACCTTTTGAACATAGGATTTGTAACTCTTGAGTATGAACTACTATAACTCTTCGTTGTTGCAACCCTCATGGTTGCTGCAACTCTCTGTGATTAAACTCTCATTGTGTTGCGACTCTTGCTATGATTCTCACTCTACTGCAACTCTTCCCTCACTGTTTTTGCAAGTATGAGATGTGTGTTGTAACTCTGGGCATATTGCAATAACACATCAATCAACCACACAAGTATCATCCAAGGATCGACCAGGAAGTCAAAAAACCAACTCCTTCATTCTGGAATATGAAAAAGGAAATTGAGCATCTGGAAAGGAATGAATGACTCAACCACCACTTTCCATATTTCTGATTAAGTAACATGTGCTCGATATTTTCCATCTTTTGGAGGAAACAATGTGACGAGATGGAACAACTTTATTCTTTTGGTTTTCCATTGATTTCCTTGATCAATTTAGAGAGAAAATTTTATGTATAAAAGGACATATGCTCTTTGATCTGGGAGGACAGAGAGAATGAAGAAGAAATTTAGTGAACAAGATTGTATTAATCTATGCATTTTCCGCAATAAAGTTTCTCTCTATTCTTGCCCAATGATGGTGTGTTGAGCATTTAGCACCATATTGCATTCTTAAAGAAGTACCTTGTCTAAGGTTCTAGGGTCCCCTCCTTATCTTGGTATTGTTTGTATCTTTTGTGTTTTATAGAAGTAGTTGTAGAATCACTTATATATATTTCATTTATTTCCAATTATTCCTCTATTAACACTTTGTTGTAACTCTAGTATTTTCCACTTGTTGTAATTCTTGTTGCTACGACTCCATGTTGACATTAAAAAACCTTGTTTATTGATTAATAAGTATCAAGTTGTATAATCTCTTATATATTTCATTTATTTCCAGTAATTTCTCTATTAACACTTTGTTGTAACTCTGGTATTTTCCATTTACTACAACTCCTTTTGTCTCCCCTCCATGTTGACGTTGCAAAACCATGTTTTATGATGAATGAGCGTAGCTGTAGCATATCTTATATATTTCATTTATTTCTATCAATTCCTCTATTCAATACTTTGTTGCGAATCTAATAATTCATGTGTTGCAACCCTGTAGTGATATTAAATCATTTATCTTTTTGGCTAACAATTGTTTTGTTTAATTTAGATTAGTTTATTTCATTTTCTTATAGAATATGTTCATGATACAGTGTGGTTTAATTTCTATAGCTTGAGGTTTGTTTCATTTCAATACACAATCCATCATACTTCTGTCACAATAATCAAGATCATTTTAATACTTGAACAAGTCACCTTTGAAGCCTATGTGATTTACTTTCCTCCAAGCTTGATATTTACTTTGCTACAAAAGTGTGCTTCCATTCCTGTAAGTATGGATTTGATTGCAAGAAGTGGTGTGGTTTAATTTGGTGACTTGATAAAGCATATTTATATCTTTCCTTGTGACATTCATTAGAATTACTACAACCCATTACAAATTAAAACATCATACTGGCATATATGGTGCACAATAGTTTGTAAGTTCAATACGACCTTAGATTGATAAATAAATGCACAATTCTTTAGTTTCTTACTAAATTAATTAGGAAGTGATTAAAAAGTCTGCCAATTTTCTAGGTGTGATAGGAAAGTCACATGTGCATATTGAGAAGGGATTGCACCTATATCATAAGGACTACATATTGAGATATAAAATTATGATATTTCATGTGAGTAATGATATGTTTCTAATTTATGATTATGGGACTATTTAATGTATTGATTTTAGTTTGCAATCAAAACAAATATGCTTGAAAATTAGTCCACAAATGGGTAATGGAGTTGTATGGAATATGTACATAGTAGCACCAGGAGAGGAGGAATAGAGTCTCTATTTCCACTTACTAGTACTCATTTTTCCATGTCATGTATCAAAAATTTCATGATGATTTTACCGAGAGTGTAACATACCTAATTTTAATCCCCACAAAATCTAATGTAATTGTGTAACTATCATTTAGGCCAGTGAGTTGATATGTTTAGTGAAAAGAGCCCATATTGATTAATATGGACGAGAGATGAATTATGTATTATGTACATTTAATTGATTAATAAAAGTAATAATCATTGTTGTGACATGAGAAGGGAGATAATGATGGGGGGATATGATTCCATATGAGAGGGGGCCAAAGGGGGAGATTGTATTCATGGGTATTAACCCAAACTGACATTCCTGAATTTTATTATCGTTGTGTATAAACCTTGTTTTTTTGTTATGGAGTCTTCCTAAATCCAATCATTGAATTCATGTAAGAGGTTGGGTGAGGAAGTTAGTGTAGAAGCTATTGAGAGCATGGGAATGAGTACAATCATCTTTGGAAAGAGCGTGAGTCAAGAAATTAAGTGAAAGAGAAGGAAATTCATATGGAGAAGGCAGAGAATTTTTACATCTAGTTTTTGGGCATCAAGAGAGGAGTTGAGTGCTAGGAAGAGAACCAACCATGCTCTTCTTGAATGAAACCATTATTGGGATATGTTTTATGATGTAAATGTGGCATGTCTTCTTGTAAAAATGGGTTGTTACCATATAATGTGTTTCCTATGGAGGAAATGGCTCAAGATCCTTGTGAAGGTTGTTGTGAGCACTCGTAGAGTATCTGAGGGTTCCTGGAAGTCCCCAATTGATAGATTCATGGTCAACCAAGTACACTAGAAGCCCTGATAAATGAATGGCACAACTCGATGTAATGGGAGCAATAAAGGGGGTACATTCCTTTTGTTTTGTAGGTTATGGGGAAGAGAGTTGGTGGATTGGAACTATTGTGGGAGTAGAACCTCAATTTTGGTTTGTTGAGTCTAGAGAGTGGACATCCAAGAGGTCCATATTTCCTTGTCAACTCACAGCCTCGAACTAGGGGTGACTTATTGTTGAGATTTGGAACAAAAACACCTATGGCTTGGACGAATGTCTTTCGTGCGTTACTAGTTCATAATATTTTATAAACAAAAAGGTTTATGTTATGTTTATAATCATTATTCTGCTACTTGAATGATTATTTGGATGTTTTTCATTTGTTTTATTCTGTAACATCCAATTCTTATGCTCATCCAATGTGACTTATTCTTGTGGACACTTGTGTGCATGTGATCTGGTTCACTATATGATCGATTGATTCGATTATGGAGCATGATGTTGTTTGTGGATTCGATGATATTTTAGTTTATGCTATTTATATCGATAGGTTCTATTGATTGGTTTTTCTGAGTGTGCAGGACTATGGATGTTTGAGGATGTCGATGACATCGATGGATCTCCTTGGACTCTGGATCGAGTCAGGGAGCGGACGATTATGGTTTGAATGTTTTGATATTACATATGTGGCATATGAATAGATATTATGATGTTGATTGTTATTGTTGACATGTTTTGTTGATGGATGCAGGTTGATGATAGCTTGCTAACCAGACTCACATTAGGAGTAAAGGGGTCATGCATGACAACCAAAGATATTGAGGTAGAGGTCTGGCAGCAACACAAGATATACTTGGTTCACCCCAGTGTGGGGCTACATCCATAAACTCTTCTCTTATTTATTGTCTTATGTCAATCTTCTACAAGAACAGAGCCACAAGAACCGAATCTACATAGGACAAGAGATTTCCGCACACCTCGCTAGACACTCCTTCCCCGAGCTAGGTTATAACACAAAGCCTCTTTACAGTCACTTGCACTTAGGTCTGCAATTTCTCATGCACACAATATGCACAAAGATAACTCAATCATATAGATCCAAATACTTACATCACTTGCACTTGGCACAATATAACACTTAGCACCACATCTCTCTTAGATCAAGTGTATTTCTTACATCATCTAGATATCTATTTATACATTATAGAAGGGGCCAAGGCATGGGTAAACAAATGGGTCAACATCCCATACCCGTTACATAAACCCTAAACCCAAAAATGCCCTAAGAAGGGGCTGAGATCGCATGATCTTCGCTTTTCCTTGCGCTCTTCTTTCGACCATCCTATCGAAGTCCCAAAAATGGTCAAACATGACCAAGGTTCTTCAAAACTTGGTTAAGGGCGAACAGTCCCCCAAAACTCACCTGTGACTCATCCCGAGTCACTCTGCTCTGGGTAAGTCTGCCTCAAATGCCTCGATCTTGGATCGATCTTCCTTGACCTATTTCTTTGCCAGAGCCTCTTGCTCGATGAACTCTTGAATAATCTTCTCTGTCATAGGTCCTTCCAAGCATTGTACCACTGTGATAACCACTTGTTCCAGTTCTGCACCTCTTCCTTCAATATCCTAAAAAGTATGCAAGCTACATCCTGCACTGGTTGGAGTCGTTGAGTCACTTACATGACCTTACTCTGTATGGCATCACCTTGTTGATGAAATTTGTGCTATTCCTGGGATTGTTTCATCCTCTCGACTACAGATAGCGGCTTCAACTGTGCTTGCACCATTGTTTCTTACTGCTTGGCCTTTTGAAGCTGTGACTCCAGTGTCCTTAATTCAAGGTCCTCAACAAGGCGCTCGCAAGTCTGCACACTTCAAATGCTGAGTTGTTTACATTCTAAGGTCAATGCCTTGATTCTCTGGATTACGCTCCAGACAATTTCTTCTCTCTGATATCACACTTCCTGTGAACTACTTGGCTCTTCTTGTAACTCCAGTTTTGCTACCCTCTGTTGGAGTTGTTGAATGGATTTAGTAAGATTCCCTACTTGGATTTCCAGTAGGTATTATTCCAACTATTCTAATCCCGTCATAGAGAGAAGTGCTCTAGTGACTGCTTCTTTAACTCCAATCAGCTTGGCGAGCAACTATTCCTTCTCTTTATGGATCTGTGCTCTATCCTCTACAATCTTAGCTTAGATGTCATCTTTTTCCTATTGCGCAACCTGACATTTCTCTATGGATTCCTCTTTTTCTTTCTTTAAGGCCTCTGTGACCTGCTCTTTTTCCTCTTGAACACAATGAAGGTGAGCTTCGGTCGCATTTGTTATTCGGTGTAGCTGGGTAGGCCCATCTCCCAACTCTGTTCCTTCTTATGACTGGGGCGCAGTAGACACTGTGTAGTTGGAGTAGAGGGCTTATTGTACCCCTTTCATCTCTGCTTCAATTCTTTCATACATGGTCTCTTGTTTGGATTCATTGCGTTGTAAGATATCTTTCAAGGTATCTAAGACAATGACGATGATGAAATATATGTCATCCATCATGGGCACAGTCTACATCTATTGTTTACTATCTTTGGACTTCTTCCACAATGCATGTTTCGTGGGGGAAACCTTTATTTTCTTGGAGGTCTCAGATTCATCAAGAGGATTCCTAGGCGGTGTTACTTTGCCTTGTTTCTGCTTATCCTCTTCTCCTTAATCCTCTTCTTTGTCTACTTCATCATCACCTCCCCCTCCAGGTGAGTCTGAAGCAGTCTGTTCTGAGGCATTGTTCAACTCATGTACCTCTTCATTTTTCTTTTTTCTGCTACTGTTGGGTGAATCATAGTGTTCCTGAGTAACCACAGGACTTCTGATGAGGTATGGGTCGGACAGTTATTCCTGGTCGATTGGTATAAGGAGCTTTGTCGACCACTCCTTAGTTATTTCTTCCATGTCCTCCTCAGTGAGCTTATAATAAGATTTGAGCTCTTCTTTATGTTCGTCTCCACGTGCAGTGATATGAATAAAATGTATATCTATGCGGAAATTCACAAATGGTCTAAACCTATGCAGGGTGTTCAACATCATACGAGGGAAAGACTCAATAGCCCTCTTCAACTGCAGGTAGTAGGTGGGGAACACCGCGTTTGACTGACATTATTTCTCCATGTCACTTGAATACCAGAGCGTGGTGAAATTCGTAGCTAGGGGTTCATATGGCTCAATCTCAGGGAAGGTCTCTCCTTTCAACATCTCCCAGGAAATGAAGGCGATGAGGATCAGTAGCCAACTGAAATGAAAGTCATAGTCTTGACCCTGAGCTTCGTGACAATCTTGTTCTAACTGGTTGATGAGGTAACTCGCCCAGTTCATCTATAGCCCTTTAATGCATTTTCCCACGAGATAAAAAATGAACCCCATGACATGTGTGGGTTTGTTATTCCTTACTAGCTTACCAACGATCAACTGGAAGGTTAGGTGCATTGTGACACTCTGAATGGAGGCTACCTTGTAGCCTCGCTTCCCCTTCTCCACATTGCCATAGGTATATTTAATTTTCTATGCCAAGGTGTAATCTGCAGCCTTCCCTGGATAAAATTCTTCTGGGTCTAGTCCTTGCATGCTTAATCCGGTGATCCAATGGATCAGTGCCAGATCTATGGTGATGCATCTATCCAGCCATAGATAACCTCCATGGAAGCAATACAACATGAGTTTAACGCATGCCTTAACCTCCTGATGCCTTCCAAAGTGTGGTATATTCATCACGTTCAGGATAGTGGACCTCGCGATGTCCATAGTCCATGGCTGGGGGATGATATTCAACTTCTTCCCCTTTATCTTGGTTAAATACTTATGTGGGGTGAGCATGCCATAGTTATTGCGGTCTCCCAAGTTGAAGTCATTGATCTTCAATGTCACGATCTTTCCTAACTATGGTTTTACTACGTGTATCTCCTTCGGGAGGTACTCAGTAATCAAGTTGTAATCGAAGTCCCTCGGGAAACTGTCACGGCTCACCCTGCTAGCTAGAGGCGGGATATAGACGAGAATAATATATGGGATGAGATTCACATTCGACAATTCATCACGATGCTTGGTTCATTTCTCTGTCGCAGTTGGGGATGGTCTAGATCCATGCGTAGTTGATGGGGAAGATTTCACTCCTCTCATCGACGAGGCTTGGACTCCTATGGACATGACCTTCTCAGCCATGAGGTCTATGAGGATCTCTTCGACAGATTTCTCTATTGTGTTGCCATCACCCGACATGCATGCTCGAGATCAAGTATCTCAGGTCGGTGATCAAATACTCAATGTAATAGAATGGGTGGCAAGGTCTCAAATAAGCACATCACGAAAGAAACTAGTTCTCTGTGGGCTCAAATACTCACTGTTTGCAAAAGTATTCTCGGTACAACATTCAACAATATAAATAGATAACATCGTAACAAATTCCTCCAATGGTTAGGAATGTCTCAATCAATGCAATTCCATCCATTATGGCATGGTCCCAACGGTATAATGGCGATCTTTCTCACCATAATTGTGGTTTGATATATTCTGGAGCGTCATGCTAACGATCGGGATGCCCCCAACAGTCATATTTATTTGCCATGGAGAAGTACCAATCTTCGTTGTTTTTTTATTCTGACGGATTTCAAGTGCTTCAAACCTCCCTTCT
This sequence comes from Picea engelmannii, assembly GCA_009831015.1. NCBI lineage: Eukaryota > Viridiplantae > Streptophyta > Pinopsida > Pinales > Pinaceae > Picea > Picea engelmannii. Next base: position 52,587 of record ML800586.1, read on the forward strand.
ATGAAGTTCTCTCTAGAACTTCCTACAATTTCTCTATCATTTCTTTTTTCTTATTGATATTTATGGCTTTCTTTCCAGCGATTTGAGTCACTGGGTTCCCCTTTCCATTTTTATTCTTATCTCCTCTTGGTATAGTAACTTCGCACTACTATGGGTCGTTCAAGGTTTCTGAGAGTAATACTTCTTCTTTTTATGGAGTAGGTTCTCTACTCTCTTGTATAGACAGGGGTTTCAAGTCTTCTTGTGTTCTTTCAACTTCAACGTCCAGATCTCTGGTCCTCAGTAGCTTTGACTGGTCCTCTTGTTCTTCCAGTAAGTGTGCTATTATCCTAGCCATGAAATCCGTTAGTTCTTGGTTTTTCTATTCTAGATAATCCTCTTCATGTTTCCTTTGTATCGGATCTTTATCAATCCAAGTTTTTCCTAGAAAAATAGAAAATGGGGCGTTGTTCTCAAAAAATTTAACGACCTCAAATTCTTCCTCTGTCGAAATTCCATGAGTACTCATAGATGTCTCAGTGATTCTTCCACATAGATTTGTTAGCTTTCCTCTAAATAATCCTATCCATCCTAATGAAGGAACCATAGCAGGCTTTCCCAAAATTTCCCAAGTTCTTTATGTCATGATATTCACCTAGGTTTCCTCATCCAAAACATAGTCTATGTCAAAGTCTCTTGTTCTTGTTTCTATGCATTCCTTCTTGTTTAAGATCTCTGATAAGTTTATATCTCTGTGATCATTCAGGGTTTCTTTCATTTGTAGTAATATAATCTCTTATTCTTTTTGGGTTTCTATCATATCCATAGTTTCTTGGCCCGTCTCATGGTTTTCTTGTCTAATATTCATCTTTTCAACTTTAGCAATCATTCTAGGGAAATCCAAACTTCAAGGTCCGTAGATTTACAACAAAGACAACTAGGAGCTCTATTAGGGAATTCCTTAGCAACATGTCCCGATCTTCTACAACTATAACAAAGAATTAAGTCTCTCTTTCTTTTAAATGACCCGCAACCTTTCCTGTACTGTGCATTGGAATCACAGTAACTAACCTGCAAGAAAATCTTTCTAGGATCCTGCATCCATTTGTTAGTCAAAACATTCTTTCTATGCATAGGAATAACATATCTTTCACTATTCTTATCAGATCTACTCATATCAAATCTTCTTTCTTTTAGTTGTTCCCTAGTTTTTAGACTAGGAAAAAATCTATTAGACAAACCTAGATCCATTCTTTTGAAACAAAAAATTTCACTTACCTTTCTCAGAGAACAAATATTTAAGATCTTACCTCTTTTATTCAAATATGATTCATTTCTTATCACAGAGTTTCATAGTCAAGAAGAATACTATGCACTAAAGAAACAGATCTACGCATAGATATTTCTTTTCTTCAGTTCCCAACAATTAGAGTTCCAGGTTCCAGCAACAGAACCATTTGTTGGCACAGGGACAGACCCAAGGTTCAATGCTTCAACAACAAACCAATAAAACCCTAACTACCAGCCCTTTCGGCAACACCTGCGAAGTAAATGAACTGTCACCCAAGGTAGAGGCATGGGTGGTTGCAGGACTCAAGTATCTACAAGCTAGCTAGAACACAGATCTGTGATTACAAAACTTAACAGAGAACTTAGTAGTTAACATTCATCAATATTTAACGTTTATTCACATCGAAGTTTGACACCCTAGTTACAGAGCAGTGTAGTATTCACAAGATCTATACATCCAAGCACTTAGCATATAGAAATAGATCATATGTAGCATTCATTCACATTACTAAGCACTAAGATACTATTATATGATGCAGGAGCATCGCTCCAAGCTAGCTACGCACCATACCGCCAACACATCAAAGCACATGTTCAATGGAGAGGAGAGGCGCAACCCTCTCACTTTCAAATTTCAGATTTTGAAATTGTATTAAATGTTGTAAGGTCGAAGAGCCAAAAGCCATACATGTACGCAGACTTTAGAAAAAGGTTACCTTAAATCGTTGTAAGGCTAAGATCTAGATCTGATTCAGACTAGACATCCATTCAATGTAATTGAATGCAAATTAATGAAAGTTGGTGAGGATGGAGGGAAGTGCTCGAGGAGACCCCTTTTGTAAAAAGATCTTCTTTTGTTTTCAGTAGGGTAAGAAAGGTAGATAGAAGAGAAGAATAGAGAGATTAGTTTGGATAGGAGAGGAGAGTCAAGACTCTGTTGAAGTCCAAGCTCACATTGTAAAGAGGCATTTTCATATTAATACAATCATAGCAGTTTTTCCTACATGTTATTCTGTGTATGTTGATGAATGTCTTTATGTGTGATGATATGTAGTAGATGTATGTTAGATGTGCATCTGCAGGGATAGAGAGATTTTCCTATCAGTGAGTTCTTTGATTTTAGGTTTGGGTTCTTTGAGGCTTCATGCAAGAGGTTGCATGACAGAATACTGTGGGTTCTGTAAGCTAGTGCAAGGAGTGCACTTCTACATTCTGTGGAATTTCAGACAAATACGTGCCAAGAGGGCGCACCAGTTGAAGTCATTGACTCGAGGAAGAAGCCTCAAGGTTGTTGAACACCTTGAAGGAGAAACTATGCAGAGGAGAGCATAGAGAGGGGGGGCATAATTGTTGAGAATTATATAAAGGCTATGCCAGGAGGGCATTGAGAAAATGCAAAGGATGCATTGAGCCAATGCATAGAGTGCACTTTTGAATTCTGTAGAATTTCAGACAAAGACGTGCCAGGAGGGTGCACTAGTTGAAGTCATTGACACAAGGGAGAAACCTCAAGGTTGTTGAACACCTTGGACGTAAGACTATGCAGAGGAAGGCACAAAGAAAATAGAACCACTGAAGGTTCCATGGAAGCTCTGTCAGGAAGGCATTGAGTAAGTGCATAGAGTGCACATGAGAACTCTATTTTGAGTTCAAAGAGAAGATAGAGTCACTGAGGATTCTGGAGAACTTTTCCAGGTGGGCATTGGGTTGATGCAAGTGTGCACAGAAGGAACTCTTTCAAGTTCTGAGAGAAGAGAAGTGTCAAGGAGAGACACCCACAGAGTTACTGAATACTTTGTTAAGTTCAACAATGAGGTTTTGAGGTGAAGGTCGTCAGGAGGACGTCAGATTTCCCTTTGAGGACACAGAAGGGTGAGTCCGATAGAGGCTTGGGTAAATAAATCTCAGGAAAGATAGCACATTTGTGTGTAGGGACCCTGCAAGGAGTGTAGAGGTCGAGAAACCTTTTGAGGTTTCAGAGTGAACCAAGATCAGGAGGGATAGCGTTCCTAGAATGCAAGCGATATCCAAGGGAATTGAGCTTGCAGAGGAAGCAAAGGCTGAGGCATTTGAAACTTTGAAAATTTTCCAAGATGAAGGGAAGAAGTGCATGCTCAGGAAGATGTAACAACTATCGTTGAATCAGTAGCACAGATGACCACTGATCACAAGATTAGGGAAAACTACGCGGAGGTTACACCCGTAGAGGTTACGTAGTGGAAGATATGAAATAGATGGTGGAGACACTTCATAGAATAAGTGAGAAATGTTGTGAGCCATTGGATGAGAAGCAACAGGAGCCGTTGAAACCCTTTGGAGTGGGATTTCGACATTTCGGTACTCGGGTGGTCGAGAGTCCAGGAGTCGGGAGACGTGGAGTCCCGAATCGCAAAATCGCGAAGCCCCAAAAAAATTCAGAGGAAATAGCACGAGCCAGAGCCGTTGAGCCCGTTTCGGCATTTTGAGGCTCGGAAAGTAGAGGAGGCGTGATTTTTGAGTCACTGCATCGTGAACTCTCGGTTCACGAAACTTCAAAAATATCTAACCCATTTCAGGAATTCGGGGAATGGAGTGACCAGGGGTTTGGGTCGCTGCATTTCAAACTCCCGGTTACTGAAATCCCGATAAAACCACAACGTCATGGTCGCATGGAGGAGAAGCTCGCGCCTAGTGCTTGTTCACACAGGTGGGGTTTCCGAAGGACCTGTGGATCGGATTCGTGGGGTTCCAATGATGGCTCGAAAGAACTATTTCAATTCTACAGATTTGAAGAAGATCAATCTTATGCGGATCTCGGCCTGAGGGTCGGGGGTATGCATCAGTTTGGTATCAGAGTGGGAATTCTCTTTTATCCTGCAGGTGAAAGGAGGATGGGTATATGCTCAGGCGTAGAGTGATCCATAAGTTTTCCAGGAGGGAAAACAGGAACAGGAAGATGGCTACTGAAGGCCATGGACATGGTGGAAAGAAGAACCACCAACAACAGAGAAAAGATGAAATGGATAAAGAATTCACTAAGATAAAGGCAAGGTTGGAAGATCTTGCACTATGGGTGTAGCAGAGTGCAAGAACACGATGGGTGTATGAATGGCCCTTGGAAAACAAGGTAAAGTGGCCAGTCAAGAGATTGTTGGCCAGAAGAAAACAAAGGCTATTGAGGAGATGGTTGAGGTATGTGAAAAGCCTCATGGCCACAGAGGAGATGGTTCATGCCTGTGAACCAGAAGCTGGGAGAAATATCAATGATGAAGAGGAGAGATCAGGAAGAGATCTCATAGACTGCCAAGTGGGTAGACATGGACTTTCATATTGCCAGGTGGGCAATAGAAAGAAATCAAATGAAGGTATTGTATATTGCCAGGAGGGCAGTGCTGAAAGTTCAAATTTCTAGAAGGGAAATGAGGTGAGATCATTGGAGGATCTCATGGACCGCCAGGAGGGCAGAGAGGAAATCTCATATTTCCAGGTGAGCAGGGGAATGGATATGAGACTGACTGAAAGTCTCATGAACTCAGGGATGAGTTTGGATGAGCGAGAGGAGCTGATAGAGAATATGAGCTCAGAGGTGATTTCATATCAGTAAGGAGAACTGATAGAGAAGGAAGATCAGAAGAACATTCTGATGATTGTAGGGATAAAGGTATTCCTTCCATATAGCCCAGTTGAGGCCAGCATGTGTGTTGCCAATGCAACAACAGTGGGAGGACAACTAGTTGTGATTGTCAAAGAGATGGAGCAGATATCAAAAGTTTCCCAAGGAAAAGAAGAGGAGCACACAGTTGAGATGCTCACTCCATGGGAGAAGGAGTTAGAGATGTTGGAGTATTGGTTGAACAATCCAGAGATAGTATATGGCTACCACAAGGAGACAGTCATGCATATGTCAGCAGAGGAGCATTATGAGGAATCGCTCAGAAATTTAAGCCAGGGAGCTGAACAGATGATAACTACAGTGTCGAGGCATGCAACAGAAGATGAAGCAAAATTCCAGTCTGGAGAGTAGCTAGAGGAAGCTAGAGTTGAACCAGTAGAAGAAATGGTAGAAGCAAGTCTACCAGAGAGGGTGACTGAAAAACAGATCAGTCAAGAAGATAAGACTGCAGAGATGAATTTTGCGGCAGGGTGGAAAGTTGAGGCCATAGAGGAAGAAGATGACATGGGAGATCTAGTTGATCTACCCATTTGCAGGGAAGAAGTGCAGTGGAGCAGGATGCAAAAGGAAGGCCAGCCATGGGAGAAGCTAGACGAGATATTTGAGAAGATCAGAAGGCTGATGATCATATTAGCAGAAGCGGTTAAGAAAGGGAAGTTGAGAAGAGGAGAACCTGCCATAGCAGTAGGGCAATGGAAGAAATAACAACAATGAAGTGATGGAGCAGATGGATAGCTCCAGAGAACTATTTGGGATCCAGGTAGATTTCAACGGTGGTGCTGGGAAGCTCATGAGTAGGAGTTCATGAATTTCTCATAGAAGAGAAGTATGATGCAGGAGCATCGCTCCAATATAGCTATGCACCATCCAGCCAGCACATCAAAGTGCATGTTCAATGGAGAGGAGAGGCACATCTCTCTCACTTTCAAATTTCAAATTTTGAAATTGTATTAAATGTTCTAAGGCCAAAGAGCCAAAATCCATACATGTACGCAGGCTTTAGATAAAGGTTTCCTTAAATGGTTGTAAGGCTGAGATATAGATCCGATTCGGACTAGACAACCATTCAATGTAATTGAATGTAAATTAATGAGAGTTGGTGAGGATGGAGGGAAGCGCTCGAGGAGACCCCTTTTGTAAAAATATCTTCTTTTGTTTTCAATAGGGTAATAAAGGAAGATAGAAGAGAATAATAGAGAGAATAGGTTGGATAGGAGAGGAGAGTCGAGACTCTGTTGAAGTCCGAGCTCACATTGTAAGGAGGCATTTTCATATTAATACAATCAGAGAAGTTTTTCCTACATGTTATTCTGTGTATGTTGATGAATGTCTTTATGTGTGATGATATGTAGTAGATGTATGTTATATGTGCATCTACAGGGATAGAAATATTTTCCTATCTGTGAGTTCTTTGAGGCTTCATGCAAGAGGTTGCATGACATAATACTGCGGGTTCTATAAGCTAGTGCAAGGAGTACACTTCTGAATTCTGCAGAATTTCAGACAAAGACGTGCCAGGAGGGTGCACCAACTGAGGTCATTGACTCAAGGAAGAAGCCTCAAGGTTGTTGAACACCTTGAAGGAGAAATTGTGTAGAGGAGAGCCCAAAGAGGGGAGGCAAAATTGTTGAGAATTCTGTAAAGGCTTTGCTAGGAGGGCATTGAGCAAATGCATAGAATTCATTGAGCCAGTTTATAGAGTGCACTTCTAAATTCTGCAGAATTGCAGACAAAGACATACTAGGAGGGCGCACTAGCTGAAGTCATTGACACTAGGGAGAAACCTCAAGGTTGTTGAACACCTTGGAGGTAAGACTGTGCAGAGGAATGCACAAAGAAAACAAAATCACTGAAGGTTTTGTGGAAGCTCTGCCAGGAGTGCATTGAGCAAGTGCATAGAGTGCACAGGAGAACTCTATTTCACGTTCCGAGAGAAGACAGAGTCACTGAGGATTCTGGAGAACTTTTCCAGGTGGGCATTGAGTTGGTGCAAGTGTGCACAGAAGAAACTCTTTCGAGTTCTGAGAGAAGAGAAGTGTCAGGGAGAGACACCCACAGAGTTACTGAATACTCTGTTAAGCTCAGCAAGGAGGTTTTGAGGCAAAGGTCATCCAGAGGACACCATATTTCCCTTTGAGGACATAGAAGGGAGAGTCCCCTAGAGGATCGGGAAAATAAATCTTAGGAAGGATAACACAGTTGTGTGCAGGGACCCTGCAAGGAGTGCATAGGTCAAGAAACCTTTTGAGGTTTCAGAGTGAACCAAGCTTAGGAGGGATCATAGCGTTCCTAGAGTGCAGGAGATATCCAAGGGAATTGAGCTCACAGAGGACGCAAAGGCCAAGGCATTTGAAACTTTGAAAATATTCCAAGAGGAAGGGAAGAAGTGCATGCTCAGGAAGGAGTAAAAACTATCATTGGATCAGTAGTGTAGATAACCACTGATCACAAGATCAGGGGAAAATACACGGAGGTTACACTCATAGAGGTGACGTAGTGGAAGAGATAAAATGGATGGTGGAGACACTTCATAGAAGAAGTGTGAAATTCCTTGAGCCATTGGATGAGAAGCAATAGGAGTCGTTGAAACCCTTTGGACTGAGATTTCATCATTTCTGCATTTCGAGGTTCGACATTTCAGAAATCCAAATGACAAGGAGCTGGGGCACTTTTCATTGAAAACCCCAAAGTCACGAAATGCGACGTGTCCTTGGAGCAGGGATGTGGTCACGGAGGAAGAAACCATTTCAGAGTTTGACATTTCGACATTTTGGGGTCTAGGAGGTTGAAGGACCAAGAACCTTCTACAACCGAAATTGTGGGATCGCGAATTTCGAAATCTCGAAAACGTGGACCGTGGTCGGGTAGATTTTGGCATTTTGGGACCCAGGTGGTTGAGAGGCCAGGAGTCGTGAGATGTGGAGTCTCGACTCATGAAATCACGAAGCCCCGAAAACATTCAAAGGAAATAACAAGAGCTAGAGTCGTTGAGCCCATTTTGGCATTTTGGTATTTCGAGGTTCGAGAAGTAGAGGAGGCGTGATTTTGGAGTCACTACATCATGAAATCCCGGTTCACGAAACTCTAAAAATATCTAAGCCATTTCGGGAATTCAGGGAATGAAGTGACCAGGGGTTTGGGTCACTGCATTTCAAATTCCCGGTTACCGAAATCCTGATACAACCACAACATCGTGGTCGCGTGGAGGTGAAGCTCGCACCTAGTGCTTGTTTGCACAGGTGGGGTTTTCGAAGGACCTATGGATCAGGTTCGTGGGGTTCTAGTGAGGGCCCAAAAGAACTATTTCAGTTCTGTGGATTCAAAGAAGATTGATCCTGTGCAGATATCGGCATGAGGGTCGGGGGTCTGCATCATTATATCAGGTGCATATAACATATATCATTGTACTAAGAATAAATCACATCAATAAAATAACAACTATAATGCACAAAGAAACCACAACAAAGGATATATGTGGTTCACCCCAGTGTGGGGCTACGTCCACCAACTCTTCTCTTCTTTATTGTCTTCTGTCAATATTCTACAAGCACAGAGCCACAAGAACCACTCTGCATAGGACAGGAGATCTGCGCGCACCTCGCTAGACCCTCCTTCCCTGAGCTAGGTTACAACACAAAGCCTCTTTACATTCACTTGCACTTATCTCTGCAAGTTCTCATGCACACAGTATGCACAAAGCTAACTCAATCACATAGATCCAACTACTTACATCACTTGCAATCAATACAATATAGCACTTAACACCACGTCTCTCCTAGATCTAGTGTATTTCTTACATCATCTAGATATCTATTTATACATTATAGAAGGGGGCAAGGCATGGGTAAACCCATGGGAAGACATCCCGTACCCGTTACATAAACCCTAAACCCAAAAATTCCCTAAGAAGGGGCCAAGATCCCACGATCTCGTCTTCGCCTTGTGCTCTACTTTCGACCAACCTATCGAAGTCCCAAAAATGGTCAAACATGACCAAGGTTCTTCAAAACTTGGTCAAGGTCCAACACTAATCACTAAGAAAACTCTATAGAAAGGATGGCATAGGAGGGGTATGGATCATGTCTGGTAGGCATAAGGTTATGCTGCTGATATTTTTCTTGTCTAATTTTTTTTGTGGGAGTTGGGATGCCCAACTCGGTAGGGAGTGGTAGCTCGACCTTGCGAGGCAAGCTGGGCACTAGATGTTTCTCTAGTTTTTGTGTGCGTGGCCCCTTTACGGCTTGGGGGGCTCAGGGGGAAAAAGAGTACCCCTAGTGTTGGCTGGGAGGTACCAGTGAGGTCTCAACGATTAGTAAGTGGCAGCGAGGAGGATTGCCAGTAGTCGAAGAACATCAACAAGCCATTAGCTGGTTACGGTACACATATCTTTTTTTAAATTGCAGTTGTAAATTAGTTAGAAATTGTACACAGATTCATGTGTTGATGAAACTGTGATGGATTTCTGTTGTTGTTGGGAAAGTTGCTTGAGGGGAGTTAGCTGGGAATAAAATTGATGGTTGGGTTCTCTGACTGGTGTATTTTCCAATTCTCTGTGCAAAGTTTAAAACAATTATTTTCTTTGTGCAAAGTTTGCAACAATTTTCTCTGAGTGAATTATAAAAATGATTTGGGGTTTAAACATTTTCTCTGTGCAAGTTTGCAATGATTTTTTTCTCTGAGAAAGTGTAAAAATGATTTCAGGTTTAAACATTTTCTTTGTCCAAAGTTTTCAACGATTTTTCTTTAAGCGAATTGTAAAAATGATTTGGGGTTTAAATGTTTTTGTTGTGCAAGTTTGCAACGATTTTGTTCTCTGAGCAAGTGTAAAAATGATTGGGGTTTAAGCATTTTCTTTGTGCAAAGTTTGCAATGATTTTTCTCTGAGCGAATTGTAAAAATGATTTTGGGTTTAAATGTTTTCTATGTGCAAGTTTGCAATGATTTTGTTCTCTAAGAAAGTGTAAAAATGATTGGGGTTTAAATGTTTTCTTTGTGCAGTTTGAAACGATTTTTCTCTTCGAGCAAGTGTAAAAATGATTGTGGTTTAAATTTTTTCTTTGTGAAAAGTTGTCAATGATTTTTCTCTAAGCGAATTGTAAAAATGATTGGGGTTTAAATGTTTTCTCTGTGCAAGTTTGCAATGATTTTGTTCCCTGATCAAGTGTAAAAATGATTAGGGTTTAAATGTTTTCTATGTGCAAGTTTGCAATGATTTTTTTCTCTAAGCAAGTGTAAAAACGATTTCAGGTTTAAACGTTTTCTCTATGCAAAGCTTGCAACTCTTTTTCTCTGAGCAAGGCGTAAAAAGGATTTGGGGTTTAAACGTTTTCTCTGTGCAAATTTTAAAACGATTTCTCTGAGAAAAGTTGTCTAAGTGAATGATTCGCAAAAAATTATCTTCCATGCATGAATTTTGCTGCCCAAAGGCTCTGTGGATTACTCGTTCACTCACCGATTCTCACTACAATGCTCAACATTTTTTTTTAACCTGTGACAAAGTTATCTCAATGTCTCCATGCCCAACGAATAACATTCCTCTTTCCTACGATTACTTGCCTCACTGTGAAATTGGGGCGCTAAATACCATCGTTTTCACTCCTTAAATTAATGATTTTATATTTCATTTTACTATTTTTAAAATGTAAGATTGGACTAATGATTGTTTTTTCCATTGTGTAGCTGAATTTCTCCCCCATCAATTTATTATTTTATTGTAAAAATTTGATGGCAATAAGTCTCTATTCATGTCTTGATTCAATAGTATTAAAATGGTATATTAATGAATCTAATTTTCTATTGAATAATAATGCTATGTAATTATTCTACGATGGTAAGTTTTATTAATGATTGTTGATTCAATAATATTATAATGGTGTATTATTGATTTTGATTATTTTTTAATAATGATGATATGGTGATAATTATTGAATATCTACATTGTTCAAAGCACTTATATTAATAATGAGGAATTTGTGTAATTATAACTACACTTGTAGGGGTAACCTCATAATAGCACTAGTGATGATTGCAGGCGTTAGACTTTAGACCTTGCACAATAAATGAAAATGAAATGAATGAGTGAACTAGGTAATAAGACCTCTTGTGCACAATAAAATTAAAGGAAGAATGGTTGTAGACATTAAACCTCTTGCATGAAATAAATCATACTGTAATGTATGTTGATTTAAAAATTACTACTTGTGCCATTAAAATTTATTAAGGCATGATGGATTAATTATAGTTTTCTATTGCACGTTGAATATCGATGTTGCTAGATTGTATTGAAATTTTGGATTACTTGCACCACATAGTTAGAATTGATGTTTACCTTGCTCCTTGCATTAAAGTATATGTTGATCTTGCACCCCGAATTTAAATTAAAGTTGATTAAATTACACACGATTAATTTGATATATGGATGGTTATGTAATTATTTAACTGTGCACAACAATTAATTATTGATTGATGAATGATAAAGTGGTTTATACTTGTGACCTTAGAGTGATGTGCTACTTATTGATCAAGTACATAGACTTCTTGCGAAATGGATTTATGTACTAAATGATGGAATCAGACATTAGTCTTCTAGCGCGTAATGAAATTTTATTATGATGGATGACCGTATTTGGTGACTGGGCCTTGAGCCTTGAAACTAATTGACACTGATTTGCGCCTTGGATTTAATATGGTCTATTATTTGTTGTTTGAATGATTACTCATGTTCATTGATTAATTGATGTTTAGGATTGATGGATTGATGAGATCAATGATCGCAGACTTTGTGGTTAGCTAGTTTCTCAAATTGATTGTGTTGGGGGGGGATGTAGACACCTCCTTGTTCCTCAGAACAGTCGCCAACCCTAAGACCATAAATGGTTAAAATCAACTGGAACCTAGGATTGACCAGTGCTTATGTGTCTTGGAGGTCCTAACCTTGTAGGGTAGGTTGGTTGGGTAGTATATTGGTTAATTCTTATGATTATCCTTATGATCCTTATGATTCATTATGTTATCTTATGTTTTCTTGGTGTTATCTAATGATGGTATTTATGAGTCATGTTGAACTTTTAAGATTGTATTGTTATGCATCGATATTAATTATAGAATGAAATGATGTTGGGTTGTTGATAATTAATTTGTTAATACATCGATATGCGTGTCGTGGTTCATGATGATCATGTGTCGGCATTGTGTCGTAAATGATTGTTAAGGATTTAATATTGTTTCGTTAATATATGTTAATGATGTGTTGATGATGTTGCCTTTAAATGTGATGTGTATTTTATAACGCAAAAGAAAATGAAAAAGAAAAAAACAAATTATGGCGCTTGTTGTTGTAACGACGGGGTCATTACATGTTCTTACTAGATGCATTCACATTTTTATAAAAGTTGTCATATAAATGTTAAACTATGGGCTTGCATCCCCTTGGTTTATTTTATATGTATGGGGTGTTTGTAAATTTTTTGTGTTAGCAAACTAATTCATTTTTGTAGTGATGAGACTTATCTTGGAATCTGGGTATGTTATAGATTGGTATCAGAGAAAAGGATTCAACATCGAGCTTGTATGGGCCAAGAACCGCTGTGAATTTTTCAAAAAGTCATTGTTGGAAAGGTTCACCTATGACGAATTTGTTGAAATGGTGAAATTAGAGTGAAAATACCTAAACTTATGAACGAATCATAGTTTAATTCACCTCAGAATAGTCAAATGAAGTGATTTGTGGTTTCATTTTGTAGGTTGCAGAGTTGATTTGTGTTTAGAAGGTTGAATTCTATGTTTTGGAAATCACTGAAGAGTTTTGTAAGAAAGGTCTAGATCTCATTTAACCTGACGATCAACAACTAATATCAATTTGAGAATGGTTAAGAACTTCAAAGTCACTGGAGGAAATATTTGGGAAAAGTGCGAGGGGTGATACTAACCATTCATCGCAAAATGAGATTAAATATCAACCATTGATCAAGGATCGTTGGTCAAGATGGCCAAGTCCACGAGAGTAAGTGTGCGGGAGGAAGGTCTGCAAGAGAAAGGTCTGCAAACAATAGTAAGTCCATGAGGGGGGAGTAATTTTGTGGTAGGAAATTCCTTCTAGAGTAAGTATGTGGCAGGAAGGTTCGCAAGAAGAAGCTTCATGGGTCGGAGTACGTCTACAAAAGGAAAGGTACATGGGAGAAATTCCACAAGAGAAATGTGTGTGCATGGGAGTAAGTCCACAAGAGGAAGGTTTGTGCGTGTGAGTAAGTTCACAGGAGGAGAGGTCCGCAGGAGTAATTATACCAGAGAGAAGGTACATAGGAGGAATGTCCATGGGAGGAAACACTGCGAGCATATGTCCCTGGGGATAGGATTGCAGGAATCATCTTGTGAGGTATAAGTCTACTAGAAAGGTCTCACGAGAGAAATCCACAAAGTTAAAAGGACACAAAGGCTCGTCGACCATGGATCCCGAGGAAAATTTATGGAACATTAACTGAATGATCCCATAAAGGTAAGAGTCTGACACAATGAGGTCCACAAAGGCTGAGCATAATAGACTTGCGGGCCATGTGTCATGGGAAAAAATAAGTCATGTAACTTGGCCATTATGTGGAGAATAATCCAGGAAGAAGAATATGATTGGCTCATAGTTTGTGGGTTGTGGTAAATTTTAAAAGAGTGTTAAGTTAAATTTTCCATGGAGGAAGTCCATCAGGAATATTTTGATACATTGTAGGTCTAAACTAATGTACTATTACAATAGTAAAGAAATCAAATTTTCCATGAAAATTGTAGGTTTTGGAGGTCATCACCTTGCGAAATGATTTTGAGGGATGAAACAACATTTTTAGGTAGTAAAATTCATGAGAATTGCAACAAGTTAAATGAAAGAACTCAGTGAGAGATTTCCAATGAGCTATTCCAGTAGAAAACAAAGCGTGTATGAGAAAGTTTTCGTTGAAACAAAGCAAGGTAAAGTTTCAGTACCAATTGATTTCCAGAGAGAATAATGCCTCGCTTGGAATTCACTTTCGGACACATGAGAAGTATATAGAAATCACATGGACCATAGAAGATATCCATTAAACAAAATTTAGAATCTAAGAATGTCAATGTGTACAAGATGAGAGACAAGTTGCTTGTATCATACCGGGTTAAAAATGGGAAAACTGTCAAAACTTGTGTAGGCCATAACTATCATTTTGGAGCCTGGTTAAAGGTGACATTTTGATATATTCTCTAAAAAAATAGGAATAAAGATACATAATTTGGATTCTATAAAAAAACCAAAGGATTTCGTGTAGATATGCATGAATAGGGATAAACTACTAAGCGAGGAAAACTTCTGAAAAGGACAAAGTTGTCATTTCTAGATTGCTACAGATTTTTATCGGGGCCTTAATGTTACGATCTAAGCATTTTTGTGAATTTAGTGTTATAAATACTATCTATGGTTCATAGAAAATTTTCCTTGGTTCTCGATAGATTTACCTCCAAAGTGGAAAAAGTTAGTGTTTGAGATTATTTGTACCATGGATAAAGGTGTACAAAAAGGGTAAATTGGCAATATTCAATTGATTAGACCTTTATGCTTAGCACTCATATTCCAGAAAGAAAGTAGTCATTGGAAATATATTGAATAGGATAATCTAGTTATCCACTCAAAATTTCGTTTTGAGTCAAATAATTCGCAAGGAATCAGAAGGAAGGTGGCTGGTGGACTTGAAGGATATCATTTAGCAGAAACAAGAATTTTAAGAAGACATATCTTGGAGGTCGTAAATCAAAATGAGGCATGAGTACAACCATTGGAAAGGTAATATAGGAGACAAAATGATAGAAGTTTCATGTTATCGAAGGAAGCAATAAGTTGTGTTATGATAATATAGGGAAAATGGAATTTGGATTCTATAATCCGTAAAATTACTCAATGTGAAAGTTTTCCAAAACAAGTCAATTTTGGAAAAACGTTTCCATGTGTTAGAAGTTGGGTGAAGAAGAGTGAATATGCTCATGATGATACCTATGTAGTGGTGTAAAGGAACTTTTGGAAGTGAAACAACTTGGAAATAAAGAGGGTGAGTTTCAACAATAAGGTATTGTTGATTCACAAAGAAGCACTCAAGTAGAGAGTGTTTTATGAAGGTATTTATATGAAGAGGATGATATTTTTTAAATGAGGATTTTGTGTAGTCTATTCTGAGTTAATACCAAGGACCATTTGATAGGGAAGCATGGATAAGCTAGTAGAGTTTGTTGAGGGGAAATGAGAGGCACAATAAAATGAAGGGATACAAAGTAGGTAACCAAAGGTTGATAAAGAACTCAGGGAGAGTAGAGAAAGGTTAGTAATAAACTACTACAAATTCTAAATGGATTGTAAGGGAGAATCCATATATTTTTTGACATGAAATATGAACTCAACAGGCGAATAATGTCAATATCATGCATAAGGAATTATGAAAGACTCCATATCCTTGTAGTTAATATGTAATGAAGGTAGCAAGCTCACTACAAGATAAGATAAAGGATCTCATGAGGTGAGGTGTGACTCATGGAGAGGAATCATTTCTATGTGAAAGCATGTGAATGCAAGGGTAAGAATGTTTTAGCTATGGCTTAGCTACTTGTATATAAAAGTACATGGAGCAAGAAGTTGCCTCTATTATCATATTTCATAGTGGAAGTAGGGTATAGTTGCAAATGGAGGAATTCACAGTGGATTAAAGTGGTCTTGAGTGGCCAATAAATTGTTCATAGTGAATTTCTCAATGAAGTGAAAAGAGATATTTAAAAATTGAGAAAAAATAAGGACAAAAAAATATATTGGAAAATATGACATAAAAGAAACATTTTAGTATGATAAAATGCCAACCAATGGGGCTGAATTCAATATTGGTTTGGTCAAAGAATGGAGAGTGGTTAATTATATTGAAGTGTTAATATCCAGCTGGAGTAATGCATATTAAATTCTTGTGAATGTGGAAAGGCTTATCCAACATAAATTTGGGACTTTGTTTTTTTCATAAAGGAAGCAACTATTAGGTGGCATCTTCCAATGAGACATATTGGATGGAAGGGTTCAGAATAGGGAAAAATAGCGCATATGTGAAAATATTGGCAGAGAAACGGGAAACAAGGACGTACAAGAGTTTAGGGACATCCATCTACAACAACATAAATAAGTAAATATGAAATAATTATGCATTGGAATGAATGATGGAAGTGGTGCATTATGCATATAAGAAATATAGAATGCATGTTCATGAAATAGGCATGATGAGATTAAATGCTTGGTGCATATGAATGTGCATTAGTGCATATAGACATGCTTGGAAATGCATATGGTATTATTGTAGACTAAGAGAAGTTTTTTTATATATATGTATATATTCATATATGAACTAATAAAAATATGATAATTGGGTATGACTAATGACGTATTGTGTATGAGGGAAAATTTGTACCATGGTTGAAGATGTTGATGATGTTTCTACATATGAAAACCATCTGTATGAAAAAAAAGGAGGATGGTGAAATGTTTATCAATAGGTTAATAAAGGGAGTCTACAAGCTTCTAAAAATATTGTTTGATTAGTTAGCATCAAGTAAATTGATAAAATCCATGCACATATGCATTCAATTTCTTATGATGCATAATTGTTGAAAGGAAATTGACGTAAGAATTCCCTCAATCAAATTTAAATTTTGTAATTGATGTGTAAAGATAGAGGGCCTTGAATGTATAATTATATTGATGATTGAACACATTCTTGTGAAATTCATTTGCATATTATGTTATATTGTTTATGAAATAATAACCAAATTAAGTCAAGAGTCATCCTCCTTCTGTAGCAATGAGTGTCAATAGGGATGGTCATGTGTGAGGCCATGATGTGTTTGGAAATTGAAGGTTTATAATTCCATGCAAGTGCGTAATGGTCTTTCCTTGTATAAGTGATGTTTATACCATAACCTCTTTCCCAACATGAGAGATAACTAATGGAATTATATTCCTAGTGTTGTATATGAGTTGAAGAGGACGATCTCCAAATGATCGAATAAGTAAATTGGGAAGAGTTTGGATAATTCATTCAGGCATGTGATATACCTTCCAACTCACATGGTGGAATACATAACATAGAGATATGTTATTTTGGATTCAATGCAAGGATGCATTGTGTAAATGTATCCATTGGTATTAGTGCATTGGTTTCATTTATTAGTAAAGTTTGACTGCATTATGAAAAAATTGGTGTACTAATAATGCATGTGGAGTGAATGATAATTGCATTCTAGATAATATGATGAGAATTTTCATTCCATTTGATATGATTAATAGTTGAATTCCATTTTTAAATGAACAAGGTCTAGAAATGATTGAATTTTTGGTAAAATACAACATTGAGATCATTTCATGAACTGTTGTAAATGTGCATGAGCACTTACAATCTATTTGGATGAGTGAAAATTGAGAAAATTGCAAGAATAACGGTCTTGGCTATGGAAATGGTGTAAGTGATAGGGATGAGTAATATATATAGATAGAGGATTGTTCTGAGTGGGAAATCCCTCTACGGATTAGTACTTAGGGTTTTATTATGCATGCAAAAAATACCTAAAGATTCCTACTTTCTACTGTTGTCCCAGACCTAATCCCAATTATTCTTAAGAAAATACATAGCTAAGAAGATCAAGTGAGCATACCTTATTTCGGGCATTTTATATCGATACTTCTTCACGCTTGATCACTCTTTGACTATAGCTCTCCTCCCAAGGTTGACCTACATTCACACAAGAAAACCAAAGAACTCCACATGCATTTGATCTATAGATTAATGGGTTAGAGATTCAATCAATATCTATGCAATAAACCATGAAAACCTCATATGGTGGGATGGGAAAAGTACTTCTTTATTATTAACTTCAACAAATCAACTTACAATGATGAAGCCAGCCACTGCTCCATGAACCTGGTCCTGGGCTCCTCTTCAACTATCCTCCAACTTCTTTGCTCTATATTTCTCTTTGCACAAGGATGGATAAAGGGTTGGGACAAAGGGAATGCACAATCGGGTATAGTTTCTTTACTATGATTCTCCTCTTCCAAATGGGATCCCTAACCCTTCTTTTATAGGCTAGAAGAAGCTAGGTATTTGGTCGAACCCTCGGCCATGCATGGCCGAAAGGTTTAGTTAACTCACCCAAAGATGTGTGTTTTGTCAGCAACTTTCCTTTTTTCGTGCTTTTGTAGGTACACGCGGGTTGTATTGGGTCAGCTAGCATGTACACGCGTGCAGTAATGGAGCAGGGAGCATGGGCCTTTATAAAATGGGTTTTTAAGAAGAGTTGTTCAACAGTGTTTTGGCAATGAAGGATTCTGAGATGGCCTGATGCCAGGTAAGCATGTCTAGAAAAAATTAGGGTTATAACAGATTCCCCCTAATGTGTGAGGTCAAAAGAGCATCTGATGGAAGAAATACATTAACAAGATTCACCGATGTGCCGAACAAGTGAGCCCAGGGACCAGAAATCAAGAGGTGCCATATGCAAAATAATAATTGTCTCACCGAGGCGGGCATACCCATACTCAGGATAGAATAAAATCATGGCTACCAATCCAATACACTATAGATCCATGTCCTATAACTATATAAAGTGTAACCATAAAAAATACACAGCAGAGCTACATATCAAAATAAAAAAGATATACGTGTAGAGTATCCATCTTCTTAGAAGCTGATAAGGCATGATAGCTAGAGATGAGGTCATCAGAGCTCGAGCAACAACTTCAAAATCTTCAAAAATCAGGTAGGAGTGAAATATGAGTGTACAACTTCACTACCCAGAGGTATTTGACGGATCATCGGTCATGGACTAGAGAATCTTGATGATCAGACTGAAGGCTTCATTGATTTTGAAAAAATACTTGATTGGACATTCAGGATGGTCGGGTACAAGGGAAAGAGACAAACTACAGAGGGGCCGACTTAGGATTGGTAAAAACTTCCCTTAGACAACAACATGACAAATGACGAGACGCAGGCAACATGGCATTAACATAATTTTACGAGGCAGGAGGAAACACAAACTCTCCATATGTTTGGAAGAATAACCAAACGGAGGAGGACACAGCTCTATGTAGTGAGAAACAACTTCCTAAGGTCGTATTAAATCCCATAGTTTGACGAACAAATAGACATATGTTCTTTATCCAAGGGCGGCTCATTATGCTGCCAATAAAGAAAATACTTTTCCCTTCCTCTTTTTGGGGTATATTTGATTTTTTTTGTCTTTTTCAATAATTTTGGAAAAAGAATAAAAGAATGTTACGTTACAAAGGAGGAACAAGTGTTGCAAACATACAAGTTCAAGGCATAGGGACAAGATTGATGTTCATAATAAGGACACTCGGGAAAAATACTCCAGGGGCCAAAGGTGTCAAGACGCAGAGGCAAACTGCTACAGGGCTTGCGTATAAAGTATGATTCAGATGGTTCGTTTGAGAGAAACATGGACCTAACATTAGACCAAAGACGCAGGTATGTGAATGTGATTAATAAAACACACAATGGTAACTTCCTTCGATGTGATTTTAACGAGCCCAAAGAAGGTAAGCTCAGCAGTGTTTCATATTTAGAGAGTCTGAAAAAATGTAAAAGGAGACTCCACTGGGGCACCTTTTTTTTAAGGTAGTCTAGTCGGTTCGAAAAAGGGGTAAACTAGCACCGACAAGATGTCTATTCAAAACCATTTTAACGAGTGTGATAAAGACAAGATCACTTGACCATTTTTTCATTTTTAAGGAGTTTGAAAAAAACTTAACTATGGACTCCCTCGGGAATGTTCTTTTGGACCATTTTAACAAGTGTGAAAGAATAAGGTCACTCGACGATCTTTTCAATTTTAGGGAGTCTGAAAATGTAGGAACCATAAATTAATTAAGCCCCAAAAAAATTCATAATGTTTAAACAATAAGATTAATCAGCAAACAATAAGCAATTTGTTTCAGCATATAAGTAGCATAAATTAAATTTATGAACAACATGCTAATAATTTACATAATCATCCACATAACCCATCAAATTCATAATTAAAAATACCTCTTCCTGATGCTAATTCCCGCTAATCTGGTTGTCCTCTCTGCTGCTTTGTCCAACCTGCTGCTTTGACCAAACCCTTCCCAAACCGACTAACCACCCAGCCAGCTAGGAGCATCCTGTCCAGCTCCATAGCTCCAGGATACCGTAAGGAATCCTAGCCCCCATGCCCAAAATCCCCAGCAACCCGGTGCCCCCTGCAATGGCTCACCAAAACTCCCAGAACCCAACTCCAAAACTAGAAAATATCCCACAAAAATACAGATCTCCTCCTCAATAATGCTCCTCCCCCATAATTTTCATAATGACCTTCCCGTAGGACTCTTCCCTGTCATATCTCCCCCCATTCACCGACTCCCTATCCTCCATTAATTACCTTATCCTCCCCATTATTACCTTATCCCCTTTCCTTTATTATCTTATCCTTTCCTTTATTATCTTATCCTTTCTTGTCATACGTAAAGTTTCATAATAAATTAAAGTTATTAAGCCATTCAATTTATTACCCAAATCATTGAATGTGTTAAGTAATCAATTAATTAATTAATTAATCAATCAATAATTATAAACAATTAATTAATTAATTAATATTATTAATAACTAATCATTGTTTAACTAAAACATATTATGACAGTTAATTATCTAATTAATTATACTTAATAAACCCTGGGCAACTATTTAACCAGGGTTGTTACATACACCCACCCTTCAGGAAACTTTGTCCCGAAGTTAAAGTATTCTATGATACAAGGGAAAATAAACATGGTCCTCACATTCATAACAAATAATCGTCATTATTAGTAAGTAAGCCAAGAAACTCATTCATACTAGTGTACATGTACAAGAAATGCATGTGTATCTAGTACATACAAGTCTCGCGCATGTACTAATAATCAATAACTATCACCCTTATAGTAATTTATGTATGCATCCAATTCAATCAACAAGACTAGTCTTTTATAAAAGACAAAAAACCAATCAAATGTTTGCGAAATCCTTTAATTACAGTTATCTAGTTCAACAATTTTATTTAGACAATTGTGGTTTAGTTACGTAATTATGAATATTCATATATACACATTTTCTTTCTATAAGGGAAAAACAATAAATTCCACCATCAGACAAATCTCCATACTTTCTCAACTATTTCTACTCATCCTTCCTCCCTAACTTACATCCATATTCATTCCTATCCTTCCTCTGCTGGACTATCTTGGAGCGTCAACTATATTGACCTAACTCCAAATAGAACCCATAAGAGCAAGTGTCACTATCTTGACCAAGCTTCCCCAACAGGCAACTGACAATCATCATCACACGTCTAGGGGAGCATGAGATAACACCGTCCTCCCATGACTTCAGGTTTCAGAGGATACACGGTGGGAAATGCCTCCACCCCTCCTAATCATAACTAGGGTCCACACCCTATAATGGAATATACAGTGGCACCGTGTTGCTGGGATTTTTCTCATCGTTTATTTGGTTTTGGGCAGTCTCATCACCTGAAATCCTGCACTAGTCCACATATCATAGCAATGCATCCAAACCAATATAATTTCACAATTAAAGATCCATACCATAATGTTTCTCGACTAGTGGTCATGACATCCACTTTCATCATCATTATCCCTTGGCTATTTCATAGCCCATAACCTGCAGATTATTCTGTAACACAAACTCATACATTTCTATGCATTATCATTATGTAATTGCATACAACCATCATTTCAATTCGGTATCCCTGTACCAACAACTTAACATCATAGTTTTCAAGTTAGAAATAGATCTCATAATACCCCATAATTCAATTTCAACACCCATTCATAAAATTACCATTTACCAAATAGATTTCATCATATCCAATCATCATTCAAATAACATTTAAATCTCCATAGGATTCTCATTCACACAATATGTCGCATCATATCTATCATCATCAATAACATTTAAACATTCATAAAATTTACATTCACATAGTAGATCGCATCATATCCATCATCATCAATAATATTTAAACATTCATAAAATTTATATTCTCGCAATATATTGCATCATATCCATCACTATCCAAATATATTTAAACATTCATAAAGGTTCATATGTCTTAAAAGTTTAAGTGTATCATTTAATAGTTTCACTGTGAGTAGAAAATAAAAGTGTAGGCCTCAGGTAATCCTGGTTGTCTAAGTCAAAAGGTGGTGTTATAGACACCCCACCTCCAAGAAGCATATTCTCGAGGTGGTCAAAAAAGTGAGGGATAGTCTCGTCGTAGTGTCTCGGCGTCTTCCCAAGTAGCAGATCCTGGGCTATACTTGTCTCATTGGACCTTAACTTGGTCTACCAAACAGTTCTTGAGCTGTTAGACTCTACGGTCCAATATGCGTAATGGTTCTACCATGAGAGTTCCCATGTCCGATACCTGCAATTACTTCCAATTTAGTTTATGTGATTCATCAAAAACATAATGATGTAAAACAGATACATGAAAAACATTATGAGTTTTATGCAAGTGGGGTGGCAATACAAGACGATAGGCAACGCGTCCAATTTTCTCTTAGATTCTGAACAGTCCTATAAATTGAGGTGACAACTTTGTCCCCTTCTCGAATCGTATGGTATTCTTCTTAGGCCTGATATGAATGAAAACCTGGTCTCCCACTTCATAACTTTGGTCGGTCCTGTGTGCATCCGCATAACTTGTCTGCCTATCCTATGCTTCCTTTAGTCTCTGCCTAATCTAAATCACCTGTTCCTCCATCTCTTGAATCAATTTTGGCCCAACTGTTTCTCGATCTTCTAATCTATCCGAACTCAACAACCTTCTACATGGCCTTCCATACAGAGCTTCGTAGGGTGGCATTCCAATGGAGCTATGAAAACTGTTATTGTAGGCAAACTCTACCAAAGGTAGGTACTTGTCCCACTGGATTTGATTATCCATGAAATACATCCTAAGCATGTATTCCATGACTTGATTTACCCTCTCGATTTTCCCATTTGTTTCAGGATGATAAGATGTGCTTAAGTTCAACTGAGTCCCCAATGTTGACTGCAAACTTGTCCAAAACCTAAAAGTGAATCTAGAGTCCCTATCTGAAATGATCTTCTTAGGTATCCCGTGAAAATGGATAACCTCACTTACAAACACACATGCCACATCAGTGACATCGTAAGTGTCTCTAACCAAAATAAAATGAACACTCTTGGTTAACTTATCCACTATCACAAGAATGGCATTGTGTCTATGATATGTGAGCGGCAACCCCACAACAAAATCCATAGAGATGACTTCCCACTTGGACATAGGAACATCATGTGGTTGTAGGAGGCCTGCTGGGTGATGGTGGTCAGCTTTCACTTGTTGACACTCTAGGCACTTGGTGATGAAATGGACTACATCGCGCTTCATGCCTACCTAGAAAAAAAGTTTCCTCATGTCTACATACATCTTCTTCACACCCGGATGCACACAATAAAGTGCTCTATGGACTTCCTTTAGTATGATGTTTCAAATATCCCCATCTTCAGGGATGTACATCCTTCCTCGATATCTCAATAGTCCGTCTTCTTCCAAAATATATCCTTCATACTTTGGATCTAACTGCCTCCCACCTTATAGGTTTGAAGTAACCTTTAAATACCAACTGTCTCCTTGGAGTTGCGTCAACACATGTTCCCTCAGATTGACCTTTAAGGGTACTAAGGAGAAGACGCGTGGCCTCCTACTCAAGGCATCTGCGACCACATTTTCCTTCCCCTTGATGTACGAAATACCAAAATCGTACTCACTCATAAACTCACTCACTCACCTTTGCCTGGAATTTAGATCCCTTTGAGTGAAGAGATGTTTTAGAATTTCATGGTCCATTTTGAGCTCAAAGTTTTTCCCCACAAGATAGTGCCTCCAAAGTTTTAGAGCTAGCATTACAGCTGCCAACTCTAAATCATGAGTTACGTATAACTCTTCGTGTTTTTTCAACTTCCTTGACGCATAATCTATCACTCCTCCATCCTGCATTAGCACAACCCCCAACCCTTGATTCAAGGCTTCCATGCAGACTGTGAAGTCCTTTTCCATATCCTGCACTCGTAGAATTGGCACACTAGTTAGTAACCTCTTAAGCTCAATGAATGCACTATCACATTCTTCCATCCATTCATACCTAACACCCTTGTGCTGCAAAGTGGTGATGGGTTTCGCTATTTTTGAGAATCCTTCCACAAATCTCCGATAATAACCTCCTAGCCCCATGAAGCTTCTCACCTCATGGGAATTTTTCGGCACTGGCCACTCCATAATAGCCTTTACCTTTTCTGGGTCCACAGAGATTCCTTCACCAAAAATGATATGACCTAAATAGTGAATTTATTTCTGGAAGAAGGAACACCTTGACAACTTCCCATACAATTTCTTCTCCCTAAGGCAAGAGAAAACCACTCACAAGTGTTCCTCATGTTCCCTTTCTTTCTTGGAATAGATGAGGATGTCATCTAGAAAGACTTGTACAAAATGGTCTAAGTACTTCCGGAATACACCGTTCATGAGGCTCATGAGTACTGCTGGCGCATTGGTCAATCTGAAAGGTACTACGACAAACTCGTAATGCCCAAATCGAGTTCGAAAGGTAGTTTTTGGGATATCACCTTCCTTAATCCTTAACTGATGATACCCGGATCGCAAATCGATCTTTGAGAATACCATTTCTCCTTTCATCTGATCAAAGAGTGTTAAGAACCAAACATCAATATAACATAGAAAAACATAAGGAAAAGTAATCAACACCTTGAAAAGAGATAATTTCAGATAATGAGCCTCTTCAAGGGGGCAACCTCCTTTTACCCCACTTAAATGTTCAAGTACAAGATGATTCAAAATGAAAATGTCTCCTTGGTATATATAGGAGACTAAGAGGTATAATTACAACTAATGGCCTAAAGCCGACATAAATAAAATAACATTACTAATATAATATGCCCCAATTAAGGGGTAATGAGCCAATATTAGGGCTTAACATGCCCCTGCCCTTGAGACAAGTGTTGTCCGCAATGCTTGAGTAACTCTGGATGCTTCTATATAAAAGACTCATCTTCCCAAGTGGAATCTTCAGCCAGTAGTTTCCTCCATTTAATGAGATACTCTGAAATGGATCTATTCCTCAGCCGACGAATTCTTGTGTCAGTGATGGCTTCAAGCTCCAATATGATTTTTACTTCCTCGTCAAGTTCTGGCAATATAGTTTGAACTCGGATCTTGTCACCTATAACCTTCTTTAAGCACGAAACATGGAAAACTGGGTGTACTCGTGAAGATGTACGAAACTCCAATTTGTATTCCATAGTACCAATATTTTGCAACACCTTATAAGGTCCATAGTACTTTGGTGATAATTTATTATCCTTCTTGGCTTGCTTGAGGGTCATCTGTTTGTATGGTTGTAGTCTTAAAAACACCCAATCCCCTACTTCAAAACTTCTTTCACTACGATTTTGATATGCTTGTTGTTTCATGCAATTATGTGTCATGGTCAGGTTGTCCTTTAAGATTTGGAGAATTTGTTGTTGATTCTCGATGTGATCTTCCACTGCTTGAAACTTAGATTTTTCTTTCAGAGAAGAAGTGATGGAAGGAGGGTGGTATCTATAAAGTGCCATAAATGGTGTCATTTTTGTTGCAGTATGAAAGGAAGTGTTATACCACCATTCTGCCAAGGGTAACCATTTGAACCATTGTGTTTGTTTATCAGAGACAAAGCAATGAAGGTAGCCTTCCAGACATTTGTTCACTATCTGGGTTAGTTAGTTTGGAATGTTAGTTTTGGGATATCTTCTTCCTTCACGCTAATCTGATGATACCCTAAACAAAGATCCAACTTTGTGAAATAGATTGCTCCATGTAGTTCATCTAACAATTCATCAATGACATGAATGGGAAACTTATCTTTAATAATGATCTTGTTGAGCTCTCTATAATCTGGACACATACGCCATGAGCTATCTTTCTTGAATTCCATTACCACTGGTGCAAAATAGGAACTTTGGCTAGGTCTAATAATGCTAGCCTCTAACATTTCTTCAACCATGCGCTCAATTTCACTCTTCTGGGCGTAAAGGTATCTGTAGGGCCTGATGTTAGGAGGAACACTCCCAAGAATTAGGTGAATTTCATGATCATGATTTCGAGTGGGTGGGAGACCTTTGGGAATATATTCAAATATTTTGAAATGTTTATCAATGATCCTTTGGAGATCTTGAGGAATAGATGGCTTAGATGTTTGAACATCTAGTGAGCATAGTTGTGAAATAATGCCTTGATGCCACTTTTTCAATAATTTTTTCATGCCGTTAGAGCTTATCATCTTACCGGGTTTCCCTGTGATACCTCTTAACTCAATTTCTTTTCCTTCCAATGAAAATTTCATGAAAAGTTCTCGAAAATTAAAATCCAATGTTCGTAATGATTGTTACCATTGGATTCCTAGTACAACATCTGCACCACCCATGGGTATAGAAATCATTGGACTATTCATTACATATTCCCCCATAGTAAGATTGATCTTATTGCATTTTCCTGAGCAATTGATAGTTCCTCCATTTTCAATCATTACTTGAAACTCTTGCGCTGGATATACAAAGCAATTGACATCTTTGGCTAATTTATAGTGAATGAAATTATGAGTACTACCAGAATCAATTAGGACTATTACCTTTTTCTTTTTGATGTATCATTCGATCTTGAGGGTTTGATGAGTGATAATTCTAGCCAATGAATTACATGATATCATGGGAGTCAACTCTTCAGACGAAATTTCTTCTACATTTTCATCTTGAGATGGTTCTTGTTCTTGTTCTTCTTCCTCTTCACAATCTATGTAGAATAATTTCTTCTCACCACACCTATGTCCCTTACTATACTTGTTGTCACAATTAAAGCATAAACCTTTTTCTTT
>ML800586.1:87034-129132 GCA_009831015.1 Picea engelmannii
AAAATGTATATATATATATATATTAGATTTTATCAATAATGCAACAAAACATATTTCTTCTATATGTATAACCAAACACTTTTTTTTTCTTGTCTTTTCCATTTGCAGGTTAGGTAGAAGATGAATGGAACAAGGGATGTGTGGGGTCTTATTTCCCTGCTACACTCACTCTAGGTAGTTCTCTTTGTGGGGTTTCTATATCATTTCCGGGCTATCTTTGGTTGTTGAAGGGTTTTAAATATAGGGTTTTAGTGGTCATTTAAATTTTTGGGTGGGTACAGTTCCATTACTAAGCTGGGTAGGTGGGTAGGTAGGCCCTTAAGGCTCCATTGCTTCAAACTGAAGCTCTGATACCAAGTGTAGGAACCATAAATTAATTAAGCCCCAAAAAAATTCATAATGTTTAAACAATAAGATTAATCAGCAAGCAATAAGCAATTTCTTTCAGCATATAAGTAGAATAAATTAAATTTACGAACAACATGATAATAATTTACATAATCATCCACATAACCCAGCAAATTCATAATTAAAAATACGTCTACCTGATGCTTATTCCCGCTGATCTGGTTGTCCTCTCTGCTGCTTTTTCCAGCCTGCTACTTTGACCAAACCCTGCCCAAACCGACTAACTACCAGCCAGCTAGGAGCAGCCTCTCTGGTTCCTTAGCTATAGGATACCGTAAGCAATCATGGCCCCCATGCCCAAAACCCCCAGCAACCCGGTGCCCCCTGCAGTGGTTCACCAAAGCTCCTAGAACCCAACTCCAAAACTAGAAAATATCCCACAAAAATACAAACCTCCTCCTCAATAATGCTCCTCCCCCATAATTTTCATAATGCCCTTCTTGTAGGACTCTTCCCCGTCATATCTCCCCCCATTCATCGACTCCCTATCCTCCATTAATTACCTTATCCTCCCCATTATTACCTTATCCCCTTTCCTTTATTGTCTTATCCTTTCCTTTATTATCTTATCCTTTCCTGTCATATGTAAAGTTTCATAATAAATTAAAGTTATTAAGCCATTTAATTTATTACACAAATCATTGAATGTGTTAAGTAATCAATTAATTAATTAATTAATCAATCAACAGTTATAAACAATTAATTAATAAATAAATAATTAATTAATATTATTAATAACTAATCATTGTTTAACTAAAACATATTATGACAGTTAATTATCTAATTAATTATACTTAATAAACCCTAGGCAACTATTTAACCAGGGTTGTTACATAAAAGAGCTTAACTATGGACTCCGTGGGGGTTCCTTTTTTGTACATTTAGTCCCTCAGGCCCAAAAAAGGGTTAAAATGATACCTAGGAGTACTCTTCTAGAGAACTAAGGTTCCTTAGAGTATACCTTTGTTCGTATATTTGACCGTCCGGACTGAAAAAGGGGTAAACTACCGTCGAACAGATGTGACTTCAAATTTTAGTTTAACGAGCGTGAAAGGCCACAAGATCGCTTGATAATCTTTTCATGTTTAGAGGGTCTGAAAAGGGATTAAAAGAAGACTCGTTATGTCTTTTGGGAGTCCGAAGGGTGAGGTCAAGAGTGAAAAGGAATCATGCAAATGAGGCTCAAACTAGTAATCAGGAAAAACAACAAGGACTCCTGAGCCTACAGTGATTAGAGACAACATGGACACCATAATGAAACCAGGATTTACCTAGGGTTTCCATGTTATGATATGCTCTACCACCAAATCGAGACACTTCTAAAGAAGCAATGATGGTTTTATTTTTCAACATGATGGGATCAATCCTATGGAAAAGGGATAAAGACAACGAGATACAAAAGTCAGGGTGGAAACCTAACCTACATGCTCAAGTTGATCATCCGAGATTTTTCCACGGACCGTCAAAAGTTACCCAAAACTCCAAAAAAATGTTCTGATACCCGATCATACCCTTCCAATGCGACTCCCGAATCACTCGAAATGGTTTTTAGTTTAAAGAAAATGATAACGGGGGACAAAAAAGTGACAAAAAGAGGCCAAAAATTCTATAAATAGAAGTTGGGAGCTCATTATCACCATTGCTGATTTGGAAATTGACTCTGGAGAAAAAAAAAAACCTTTGGTAAAAGTGGTGATTCCAGGAGCTATAGTGGGCGAAATGACCATCTGTCTGGACCAAGTAAGTATAAAATCTCTCCTCTTGCAATTTAAATCCTTATTTATGCTTTGGGTTTCAAGTTTTGGGGGGGCGTCAACCTTCAAAAGGTCGGCCCTAGGTCCACGCAGGCTGTCTTATGACAGGCCACATGTACATTCGGGTAGAGTAAAAACTGCATGCATGTACACATGATTGTCATCATTACAACCCGTGTGGACCCCCTTATTGAATGAAAAATTAAAAAACCAAGGGTTAACCTTCCTGAACTTGGTGTTTTGCAGGATGTATGTTCACTGGAGGGAAAGAGAGCATGAGGAAGTTAGTGATTTGGTCGAGGAAGACCCCAATGCTGTGGCTACCTTAATGCAATGTGGGTTGCTCAAGTTCTTATTATGTCCTTTTATGCGGGTACAACCTAGGCTACTGAATTCCTTGGTTGATTATTGGCATCTTGATGCAGAGCCCTTTATGTTAGAGGGGGAGTCACTGGTGCCTATGACAGAGGACATATATTTTTTGACTGGACTCTCCAGGAGAGGGGAACCAGTCAACTTCTGGACATTTGCTTCAGGGCCTCATAACATATCAAAATTGATAGGACTTTATTGTGATGATAGTATGGACCGATCGAGCTCACAGGTGCCCATAAGAAAGATCATTGACTTATCGCTGCACGCGATTATGTTGCTTATTGGGTGGATGACTGGTTCTGTGGCTCTACATCAAGTGTCTCGTGCACAGATGAACTGTTCAGTACAGTGCTTAAATGCACAAATATTTGACTGGACTACTACACTGCAAGATTGTATGAAGAGTTAGCTGACATATTTTTGGTTGCAGACGCAGAGGAACTTCAGGTTCAGGACAATTCTATGCTCTTTCTTATTTGAAAGAGTTACGAGCTTTAGTCCTCGAGTGGTGGTACGAGGACATCAGGCCTCTCTTCCTGGGGTTTGTAGATGGGCAGTGTTACTACCACGACAGGGTGGTGGAAGGACCAATGAGTCCTTTGATGATGATTTCTTCGCTTGGTTTTCACAACATATCCTAGTCATAGAGGATTACCCTTATGCTGGGATTGATCTCTCGATAGATCCTGAGATACCAGTACCTCCTGGTGAGGAGCAAGGAGAGATGGGTAAGTTTCCATCATTGTTTTGTTGTTGTTTTTTTTGTGAAACATATGTACTCTTTATGTTGTTGTTTTTTTTATATATCATTTTTTTAATATACCAGAGTATTTGAAGGATATGTGTCTATTGTGTGAAGATGTGGGACTGGTGCGACTTACTAATTATGCAAGGAATAGGTGTCGTCCTTGGCAAGGGGTCACACCTGCCATTGCAGGGAGACCAACAACAGTAGGAGAGCTTCCAGTCGAGGAGGCTGAGAGGGTGTTGAGATGAGTAGAGTGAAACTTTACCTTGCTCAACCACACAGTCCCTATGGTAGAGATTAAGGATCTGCCACCATCTATGCAGCCTCAGTTAATGGAGGCACCACAGATGTGGGTTTGATTGTTTCGGCGTTTGGAAAACACAGTTGATCAGTATAATAGGGCCCACAGTCCCTGACCTTAGTTATTCTAGACTTTTCACGTGCCGAGAGCACTAATTGTATATATTTTTTGAGGGCATAAGCCCCATGACTCATTACTGGTCATAGTTTTGAGGCACTTGCATCCACCTATGTACTCTGATGGTTATGATATTATATATGGATTTTTATGTCTTTTTGTGTCTTATGCATCATATTTTCCTTTAAAAATGTATTTACATGTTTATGTGTATATCCTTTCATATGTGTGTGAGATGCCAATCTAAAATTTGATTAGCTAGAGTATCTGTAATTTGGTTTAATCTCCTAGGAACATGAAAATATGTAATATAATAAAAGATTTGTTCTAAGAGAGGTACCCTAAGTAATATTCGGTGTAAAGTCAAATCATGAACACAGTAGACTCTATTTAACTGAGACACAACCAGCTGAACATTTAAATAGACCCAGAGATGAGAGATGCCAAATGACAGGGCGTCATGAAGCAACTCAATAACTGCACTGTACTTGACGACATTGTTTGTGGTGTCACCTAACCATATACCTCTGTAAGATAATAACTGGCCTCGAGGTGTAAAAATTACCCAATCTGTGGAGGCAAGCCTTCGAGTGTTTCGGCTAGCACCATCTACGTACCCAATGAATACCTCAGATTCACTTGACATCTGCCACAGTGACTAAAGACAACAACAAAAATGACACATCCATAATACTAAAAGAAACTAGAAATTAATAGTACAAAGACTATACATATGTTACAAAAATTTACCCATGGTGACCTACCTATGAGTGATACTTCTTGAGGTACAACCCATTTCTAGGCTCTGCCAAAGCATTTTTCTCAAAGTCAACCAGACGATAAGCACCCTTTTTTAGAACCTCTTTTATGATGAAAGGTCTGAACCACATGGATTTGAATTTTCCTGACCCCAGGGGGTCCTTATCTTGGTCATAGACCAGGACAAGGTCACCTTCATAGAAAATATGAGGACGAACGGACCGATCATACTGACACTTGACTTTATTTTTGTGAGCCTCGTTGGCCAAGGTCGCATCATGACACTGCTCATTGAGCCACTCAAGGTATAATAACCATTCTTCAAGTGGAGAAGTATCTGTCAATAATTGTACTGCCAACTTTAGGGACAAGATCTGACATTCGATAGGTAAGACTGCTTCCAGCCCATAAATGAGTTGAAAAAGTGAGAAACCGGTTGCAGTCTTAACAGACATTCGATAAGCCCATAATGCCAAGTATAACATCAAATGACTTGGCCGAGGCTGAGTTGATTGTTCACTGTAGGATGGTCTTAAGAGATTTATTTACAGCTTCCACTTGATGATTTGCTTTGGGGTAGTAGGGTGACAAATGATCCTACTGCAACCCAAGATTTGATGTTAACTTGGTCATCATCTGGTTCTAAAAGTGACTTCCATGGTCAGTTACAATCTCCCTTGGGATTCCGAACCTTGCTATTATCTGGTTGAATAAAAAGAGAGTCACGGTCTCTCTATCATCTTTAAATGTTGGCATAGATTCAACCCACTTCGTGAAGTAGTCTATGGCTACAATGATATAACAATTCCCCCTTGTTGAAGGAGGGTTGCATGTAGTGTAATCAATCCCCCACTTGGTGAAGGGACCAACTGTGACGACAGGAAACATGGGAGTGGGATGTGCCCTCATCTTCAGAGAGAAGATCTAGCATGGGTGGCACTTCTTGACCAATTCGATACAATCTTTGATTAGTGTCAGCTAGAAGTAACCTACTCGTAAAATATTTTGGGTTGTTGCCAACCCAGAAAAATGAGCACCACATGCTCTGGTATGGCAATCGTTAAGCACGATAATTGCTTCTTCGTGAGTGAGACATCGGCGCAGGATGCAGTCTATACCTCTTCGATACAATGTATCATCGAGTATGAGATAATTCTTAGCCTGATGGCGTATACGTCGACGCTCATCACGAGAAGCAAAGGTGGGGCACTTCAAAGTCTTGAGATAGATAAGTATATCTCCATACCAGGGATCCGAAGATGTGATAAAAAATATATATCCTCTGATAGGCGACTCTTCGGGCACAACATCACCTGACTCAACCGGAAGTTCCGAAATAAGTTCTGTGAAGACCCATCATGTCAACATGTACTGAAACGGATTCACGACAACAATGATGGTGGTCTTGCGAAATAGAACATAATGAGAGAACCATTGAACAACATGGACTACTGCCAACACAAGTTTTTCTTCATATGAGAATAATTGAGTTATGGTCCTACGAGGCCTCAGCTCAGGTAATAGATCACATATTCTAAGAACAAGTCATCTTCCTGAACTAAGACCATGTCGATGGTTGACTATGTTGTAGCCAGGTATAATAAGAAATATTTGTTATAGTTAGGTGGCCAAAGCAGAGGGGCAGTTGTGAGGGCATGTTTCAATGCTTCGAAAGAGCGTTGAGTG
The DNA here is from genome assembly GCA_009831015.1 of Picea engelmannii. Lineage (NCBI taxonomy): Eukaryota > Viridiplantae > Streptophyta > Pinopsida > Pinales > Pinaceae > Picea > Picea engelmannii. The sequence goes on from ML800586.1 coordinate 93,183, forward strand.
GCATCGTCCCAATAAAAAGGAACGTCTTTCTTAATTAGGCGCATAAATCCCTTTGTGTTCTTGGCATAGTTGGCGATGAAATGTCTTAAAAAATTTGCCTTGCCCTATAGAATCTGAAGTTGAAGGATTGTGCTCGGGGGAGGCAACTGAATTATTGCCTCAACCTTGATAGGATTGACCATGATCCCTATTGTTGACACTATGAAACCTAAAAAACATCTGAATGTTACACAAAAGCTGCACTTGTTTGGATTCAAGCGAATCCGAAAGTAGAGACAACGCTCAAAGATAAGTCGGAGGTGTGTGGGATGATCTATTCTCTTATGAGATCGAGATGTTAAATCATCTAAATAGGCCTTGACTATATGCTTGAGATCATAAAAAGCAAAAGACATGGCCTGCTGAAAGGTTGCACCAACATTTTTGAGACCAAAGGGAATCTTACAATACGCGAATGTACCCCATGGACAAATGAATGCAGTTTTGTGTTGTTCCTTAGATTTGATTTGTATTTGATTATATCCCATAAAATCGTCCATGAAAGAGAAGGCCTCCCAACCTGCACATTCATCAATTATTTGGTCGATGAATGGTGTGGAAAAATTATCTTTTGGATAGGCCTTGTTCAAATCATGGAAGTCTGTACATACACAAATCGTGCCTTGTTTTTTATTGACCGGCACAGGATTTGACACCCATTGGGTCAAATGGATAGGATAGATAAAACTGGCTTTTAGCAGTTTCTTGACTTCAACCTTAATGGTTGTTGCTTTCCTAGGATTAATTGGATGAATCTTCTGTCAAACAGGCTTGGCATCTGGATAAGTTGTGATTTCATTTTCGACTATTTTATGATTGATGCCTGGCATTTCCTCATAAGACCAGGCAAAAATGTCGCATAATTCTTTAAATAGATCTGTGTAGATTTGAATCTCTCTGGGGGAGCAGTCAGCTCTAACTAAAACATTCTCCACGATGCCAGGGGTTCTAGAGATATTGATTTGTATGGTTTCAACGATGGTTTCCATATTACTCTCAGCATAGACCTCATGTGTAGCTGAGGTATTAATAGGAAAGGACCTATCTCTAGCCATAGTGAAGGTGAATTCTCCAACTTAGATTCTGCTTAACTCTGGGAGGAAGTATGATCTGTGATGAAGATCATCCCAGGATTTGTCCAGACTAGTCATTGCTTCAATTACTACTTCCTCAGAGGGCAAGACTAAGTCTAATGAATTGGTGTCAGTGAGAGAACCTTGAGCCCAAATAGGCTCTATAAGAAGATCTAACTCTTGTGTAGGAGTTGGATCTGTGTTGGCTGAATCTTGCTAGACTAAAGAGTATGCTACTTTATCTACAGACAAGGGCATGGACATGCCCAGGTGCCCTGTCCCATCCATTGTGGCCGATGGGGAAGGAAGTATCCACGGATCATTGAAGTAAGTCATGCGAAATGAAAAAACTTGGAAAATCTCAACCTTATGGTGGTCGGATATGAACTTGATATTTCCTTGTGGGGGCGGGTAATCGAAGGTACCCATCAAAGATGGGCACAAACCAACCCATATTTTGACTATGCCTGGTTGAGGATTATCAATCATTAGGACCGCGGACACCCCCAATGAAGTGTCAGGTTTGGATAAAGACAATTGATCAATGGTCACAATCTGGTCCTCATGTGGAGACAACAAGACTCAGAAAACTGTAACAACCACTACTTGCATGGCATAAGTCCAAATCCTTCCTAACAAGAGATTGTAGTCGAGGGATGCTTTGACTATTTCTACCTCAACGCACACGGTCTTCCCTCCTAACTGCACAGGGAAAGAGGGAATGATACCATGTGGTCGGAACGAATGACCATCGAAAGCAGTGAGAAGAGTAGGTGATGGAGACAAAACAGAATGGTCAATGGCCTTCCAACATGCCAACGACATAACGCATGTCGAGGCACCCTCATCAACTACCGTGCGGAAAATATTTCGAGTAATATTTTTCATGGGGTGAGACACTACTATTTGAAATGCTACGTGATAAGGTAGACAAGGTTTTAAGTTGGTTGTATCAAGCATGATGGTACCCAAATTACAAGTCTCGATAGATCCTAAAGAGGTTAACAAAGCTTTCCTCTGGGAAGGGCAGCTTTGGAGGACCTCCAAAGAAGACATTGCACAAGGGGTTTGAGACAAATCCTCCACCACAGAATAGTTTTGGGTGGCCCTTGCATTTGGGTAGTGAGAATATTTTTTGAACGTGCCTTTTGGGATGTGTGTCATTTTTTCGCCCAAAGTCTTCTCAATATATAGAGGAAGAGATGGGAGTTCAACTTCTTTTCCCTTCTCATAAGTGCTTGGTTTACTGTAGTCATGTGATCTAGTCAATAGAAAAGCATCACCCTCCATCATATACACATTTGCAGATGCGGGACTGTTCGAAGACGGAGAGGGTCCTTGATTGCCCCCTTCCACGCTTGTAGAGGCTTGGGTTAGGTTTTTCCCATGCTGAAATGGATTGGTTAACACAACATGTTGTTGTTGTGTCACAAACGTTTGGGCCTCTGCAAGCCGAGGACATTGGTGGGTTGGGTGGTCTTCCGCGCATAGGTTACATGGATACCTTGCTTTCCATTTATTAGTGTTTCCCTTGCCAGCATTATTAGTGGGTTTCTTATCCCCCTTACCCTTCTTTCATTGTTTTTTCTTTCCGTCAGGCTGTTGGTTGGCCTTTGGATTTGTCGATTGCATTGTGTGTACATCCGATGTTTTAGTAGGGGTAGCAGCCAAAACAATAGTTTGGTTGGCCGTTGTGTGTTGTATAGACAATTTTTTCAATTGCTTCGTCAGTTTCTCAGTGGGCTTGGTTTGTGTTGAACCAACAATACCATCGACATGTAGTCCAAATCTCTGTCTGGTTTTATCAAGTATTGAGCATGGTGCATCTGGCAAGATCTTGTATAATAAACTAGACTAAGAATAGATTAGCTCAAGCTATTGAGCTCTCATGATGGCATCTTCTTCGTAAAACAATCCCGGCGTCGCGACATCTTTGGATAACTGTGGGACCAAAGACTTGAGGAACCACTCAAGCAGGAATGTTGGTGTGGTTGGCACCTTAATTAAACTCTTTCAGCATCTCCATTCTCGAATGTGATCAAAGATAGGGTCCACTTTTGTCTGTGAGAAATTGGCCAACATTTCTATGCCAGTGTCGTATCTCACAAGTAATTGGAAATGGTTTAGGAAAGCCATTGCTAATTCACCGAAGGAAGAGTATCTTGAGCGGTTGAGCTCAATGTACCATTTCATGACACTCCCAATGAAAGTACATTGAAACAATCGCAATTGCATGGAGTTGTCTTTCAACGAGTTAGATGAGCACCAAAGATGGAAGGTGGTCATATGATCTCCTGGATCTTCGTTAGGCTTGGCTTCGAACTTTGTTATGTCCGAAGGCAACTTCATTGGCATAGTGGGCCAACACGGATTGTGACAGATAGGGTCATTCAACAACCTTGTCAAGTCTAGAAAATGCAAGGTTGCCAGGAAAGGTAGTTTGGGTTGTTGGTGATAACTTGGGAAAAGGGACCTGGAGTTTGACTGGCACCATGTTACCAGGGAAAGTTCTGCTGCTGGCCTGGGTTCTGGTAAAAACCATGGCCATGACCAATGTATAGATTATGCATGTGAGGAGACATCATCAACTGATTCCCAAAATAGGACGTATATGATTGGGCATGAATTATATTCGGAGGACTTTGGGAAGGGTTACCCCATGCCGATCCTATGGGGATAGGCATAGTACCTTGTTCGGGGTTCCATTGGTTGTGAAAATAATTGCCCCAGATCGACATTCCTAACGAGGGAACGAACCCCTGCCAAGAATTCCAAGGCCCTGATGTGGAAGAAGTTCCTGGGTTTTCCCCCTGTGCAACAATAGTACCCTGCATAGGAATAGGTTGTCCAAAATCGGGATTGCCCCTAGTTGCAAAAGCAACTGACAAGAAGGCGTTGTTACCAAATGCACCAAACAAAAAAAATGGTGTCAAATCTACTGACATATTATGCGAAGGAGGTCCTTGACTCCTTGCTCCAAATAAACTATGGTGTGCAGGTGGCCCGACGGATGGCTGGTGTGTGCCACCGAGCGAAGGGGACGAAGGAGGTATATGACTTCCCCTGTAAGGGAAAGTGTTAAAAGGAGTTGAAGTTCCCCCCATTTGGCCTTGCAGAGGAGCATTAGAGCTCCCTACCCCGAGACCTAAAGTATATGAAGTGGAGTAGGAAAGTACAGGACTTGTACCTGAGATAGGAATCCCGTATGGGAATAGAGGGCCTGTCACACTTGGTGTGAAAGGGGTTGTGACTGCTTCCATAGACGGGATCAGACCACTATGCGAGGTAGAGGTGGTTGAGACCATGGTGGCTCGGACTAGTGATGGTGGGTTAGGAGGTGGAAACTCTCCTATGGTGACAACCGTAGTGGGAATTGAAGAATTCCCAGAAGGAGTGAAAACATTTGTTTCCATTGTTGCGTGTGAAACTGTATGGCACTCGTAAGGGTGAATCGATATGATGATGGGTGCCGAAATATCAGTGGTTGGAGTTTCAGGTGGACCAAGATCTTTCACTCCAAATTCTAAAATGGTCGTTTCCTCCAGATGTTGGTTGGGCACAATTTCTTGTGACTCGGTCGCTTCAAGAGACCCTTGTTGGTCTAGCTTTCACCTTAGTGGTGGCAGGGGTGGCTCCAATGTAATCGATGACAGGCCCATAAGCCTTCATGACCGGTAGATCTTGTGATCCTCCACTATGTGAGAAGGTCAAAGACACCCTAGGGATTTCTATTCGTTCAAAAAAACAACACACACTGAAAAAGTCCCTACAAGATAAAAGAAGAAAACACTAAACTAATTGGAAGAACAGTTACAACAGCCAACACTGGAGAAACTTACTAGTGCAAGTGCAACTCGAACACGGAGGCACCCTCCCGGTATAATCTGAAAAGCGTGGCCTGATGTTTTTCCTAGGTACCACGGTATACCCCCGCAGTCACCTGTGTTTGTCTCTAAAAAGATAGGCAACTAGGTTGCCAGCGCATGAATAGTCACCAGGCGGGTACAGTCAAAAGTCAGGTAGACCACAATGAGCAAGGTATCGAGCTTGAAACCTGTCAAGGGTATCGAAAGTAGTTGGTATGGAAGAAAAATAAGGATCTCAAATAGATTCAAGACCCATGAAGATCCGTGGCAAATGCAATCGACGGAATCCCGAGACAAGCCCTCTATATGTGTTCTCCACTACGATTGGTCAAGGTTTGAAGGGGTTATCTCCACTACCTTTCTGCACGCGACCTCGTGTTTATCCCCTCTATTAGAGGGGGGTCTCAGATAACTTTCATTATGTTGGACTTTGACACTCCCTAACTCAGACTCCAATGTTTGATTTTAATGGCCTTGAAGAGTTTCCTCTCCAACCTAATTCAAGGCCCTAATCCTAAACTAGTTGGTTGACCCTACAAACATAAAAAATCTAACGAATTTTATATTTAGCTCTAACTTTTATGGCTTGTCTTAAGTCAAAGGTTATGAAAGTGAAACTAGTGATGTTTGAAAGATGAAAGAAAAAATAAGCGGAAAGCTGGAAACAAAATACCTTCACTTAACTCAAATCTTAAACAACTTTTCAAACTTAAAAAATTTCTAAGATCTTTAAACAACAAACTCAAAGGAGGATTTCACTCGACTACAAGCTACTTATGATCTAATTAAACTGTCAAGAACTTATGAAAGAAAATACTTTTCCCTGGTTACTAATGCAAAACAACACTTTTTAACCAAACAAAGAAATAAAAGTTTTTTTTATGTTGAATGCTCACAAAGAAAAAAGGAAAAATATCAACAAGTCAAAACCAAGAAAAATTCTAGTGTAAGCGCAGATCGCAAAGAGTCACTCTAAAAATCACACACAAGCAAATTAAAATTGGACTCTCACACTTGTCTATAAACCCTTTAAAATAAAAATTTTGAGGAAAACTTCTAAATGAAAAAAAAAAGTTATTGTTGTGATCAAACCTAAGTTAGTGATTGCTATGACAGAGACCCAAAAACTTGAGAGGTATAACTCTTGTCAAAGGAAAGGATGACTGCCTCACCTTCAACAAAAATTTTCTCCACAAGCACACTGCTGACAGTTCAACAGCAAGTGTGTGCACGCGAGCTGTCTAAAGTCAGAGCGTGTGTACGCACGTGTTGGCCTTATACAGGCCAAGTGTATCTTTGAAACTCTGAGATGAATGAAAGGACAAGTAATCCATCCCAGGAAGAGACCACCGATATTGAGAACCAGGATCTCTTGAAGACTAAGACACTTACTTTAACAGAAAAAGGAAAACAATTCAAGGAAAACTTCATAGAACAAACCAATCTAAGGTGAAACCTAAGCTATAGATTGCAAACAACAAAGACTAGAAAGAGTTCTAGAAAACCCCTGAGAAGGACTAATATTGATAGGGAAGAGGATGACTACCTCTCTAAAATAAATTTTATGGAATCATACACGTGACTGACACTTCCTCAGCTAGTGTGTACACGCGGGCTGTGAGAATGTAGGACACAGGTACATGCGTGAAGACCTTATATAGGCCGCGTGTACCTCTGTGGGTCTCGGAAAAAAAAAATACAGTCAACCAAAGAAATAGAGATAACTAGTATGGAAGACCAAAATCTCTGTTAGCTCACATTTTTGCAGAAACTTTAAAAACAGGAAATGAAGCCAATTCTTAAAAATACCCAAAAAATATTCCCAGAAACTCTAGATAATCCCCAGTATGGTCGCCAATTCTGTTGTGAGTGGGAAATCCCTCTATGGAATAGCACTTAGGGTTTTATTATGCATGCAGAAAAGACCTAAAGATTCCTACTTTCTACCGTCATCCCGGACCTAATCCCTAATATTCTTAAGCAAATACGTAGTTAAGAAGATCAAGTGAGCATACCTTATTCCGGGCGTTTGATATCGATTCTTCTTCATGATTGATCGCTCTTTGACTACAACTCTCCTCCCAAGGTTGACCTGCATTCACACAAGACAAACAAAGAAATACACATGCATTTGATCTACAAATTAATGGGTTAGAGATTCAATCAATATGTATGAAATAAACTGTGAAAACCTCATATGGTGGGACGAGAAAAGTACTTCTTTATTATTAACTTCAATAAATCAACTTACAATGATGAAGTCGACCACTGCTCCATGAACCTAGTCCTATGATCCTCTTCAATTATCCTCCAGCTTATTTTCTCTATATTTCTCTCTGCACAAGGATGGCTAAAGGGTTGGGACAAAGGGAATGCGCAATCAGGTATAGTTTCTTTACTATGATTCTCCTCTTCCAAATGGGACCCCTAACCCTTCATTTATAAGCTAGAAGAAGCTTGGTATTTGGTCGAACCTTTGGCCATGCATGGCCAAAAGGTTTAGTTAACTCACCCAAAGATGTGTGTTCCATCAACAAATTTCCTTTTTTCATGCTTTTGTAGGTACACGCGGGTTATCTTGGGTCAGCTAGCGTGTACACGCGTGCAGTAATGGAGCAGGGTGCGTGGGCCTTTATAAAAGGGTTTTTTAAGAAGAGTTGTTCAACAATGTTTTGGCAATGAAGGAATCTGAGATGGCCTAATTCCAGCTAAGCATGTCTAGAGCAAATTAGGGTTATAACAAGGATCCAAATATAATCATCATAAATCTCATCCGTAGGAATTATTTTTTCATGCACAAAACATATTTGAAAAAATACAATTGAAAACTATTATGATGTGTTAATAATTTGTTTGGTTGCATGAAAGTTGATAAAATTGCAGATATAATGGTCTTGGCTATATAAGTGGTGTAAGACCATAGGGAAAACTAATATATATATGTGTAAGAACTTCGCACAATGAGAATAAATATCATTCCTGGGAAATTTTGTTTTCCTATATAAAACATATTGGAGAATTAATAATTGAGAATGTTGTATCTCATGTTAACTGTATGCATATGATGCAGATGAGATAATATCCACCTGTTGGAACTTTCCTATGCAAGAACACCATGGAAAATGATAGATCCCCTAAGGAAATATATAACAATTAACGAGATTCATGGGCCTAAAGGATGGGTATAGAAATGACATAGAACTTAAGAAGAGAAGAGAAGAGAAGATTAAAGTCCCATGGACTTGTTTAATAGTTGTTCAAAGGTGTTGAAGATTGAAGAATCAAGTTGTCAAGCTTGTAGAAGAACCAAGTTATTAGTCCTGCAAAGTGAACACATGTTGGAGTTGCACACTGTATCAAGGTTTTTATTAGTTATTTCTTGGTAGTTCATTCTAGCAACAATTTTCCTTGAGATTTTAGTAGTGAGATTGTCAGTCACGTGTGCCAGAGACCTTGTTAAAATGTTGGAAATCGACGGATTGAATGAAATGAAGGGGGCACATTAGGAATGACATAGCCCAATGGAATGAGAGTAGTAAAGGGTATAATCTTTGGGTGGGCAGATGTGTGGAAGAGAGCTGGTGGAAATGAGGATAGTTGTAGGAGAATTCCAATAGGTTATGCACATGTTTTTCACTAGAGATCCTATGTATTTATATTTTGGAAAGAATTATCATGTGATAATAGGTCGAAGAGCCTATATCTTTACTAAAGGTTGAAGGGCCTAGAATTGTAATTGTATGTACACCATATGGTGTTGTGCACTAACGACACTAAAAAAATAAGGGTGGGAGGGGGTGGATCTAACATCCTTGGTTTTAATGCCCACATTATAATCTAAATTTGTAACAATTATTTAGGTTGGTGAGTCAACATGTCAATGTTAGTTTCTTATCAGAGCTATATATTTAACATGATTGATCCAGGTTCAATTCTACTGGGGTTCCAACAAAGCCTCTAAAACTATTAGCCCTCCTAGTGAACCAGAAGGCAAAACAGTACATGGAGTGCGCTGCGTAGTCTCACCAGAGATAGTGTTAATAGGTGTCTACAATACTCAAGTGAATTCAGTCTAGGATTGAATTGGTGTCTGTCAGTTGTGCGCTGAGAGTTCTATCTATTTATTAAAGAAATATTATGTCATTCATTGATATTAGTTATTCAGTTTTTCCTTATACATGCATGTAAATCAAGAGACCTAATTACTTCATCAAAGCATTCATCTAAGATTTAAGCATAACAACAAAGATATAAACAATAGTCATTCCATGATGCATGAGCATCCATACCAAAGGCACTTGAGGAGGACAAATCAACAAGCAACACAAATTTTGAAGAAATCGAAAGCTTGAAGTATGTGGCAAGTTTAAAGATTTTGATGTGGATGTAATTAAAGTACCATTAAAATAACAAGAAGGCGAAACCTTAATGAAATATCGAGGAGGATTGTAATTTTGTCAATGTATTTATGGACAATACAAATCTATAGATTTTTTCTCTTATCTGTCTGTGCCTATCATTTATTATATGAGGCATTAGTAGTTAATAGTCTTAATTTGATAAGATAGAACTTACATGGTTGGAGGGAAAAGCTCGATTAGCTCCTCTTTGTAAAAAAATATGTAAACTATATGTCCAATTATTATTGTACAAGAGAAAGGAAGAGATAGATATGTTGTAGAGAGTATTGTAAAATTTGGTGAAACCCCTTATGTACAGAGAACTCAATTTAATATAACAGAGAAGGATTTGAGCCAAATTCATGGTGTGTTATGTTCACTGTGTTCATATTATGAATGGTATGCTTTGATATTTTATTTCAGTCTCTGTTATGATTTTGTTTCATGTTTATGAATGTTGAGTGAATGACTTTGTGAGGAAACAATAAGTTTCAATTTTTTCTCTTCCTGAGAGAATCTACAAGGAGTGCAGTGTTAGTCTGCAAGGAGTGCGTTGATAGTTTAGGATTTAATATCATAAATTATCATGATGAATACTGGGGTTTTATTATTAGAAAGAGTGCAAGGTGTGCACAACAACTATGCAAGAAGTGCATAGTCCGAGTCATTTTTTGGACTAGTTTATCCTAGGAAAGGTTGGAAGATTCTTTGTTGCAAGGACTGCACAGAGGTGGGTATTTTTCTCTAATAGGTAGAGAAAGTTTGGAGAAGTCCACAAGGTATGCATGGGATGACACCTAAATAATTTATGAGTTTGCAGCAAAGATTAATCTTAGGAGAGATAGTGAGTACTTTTTTTCAAAGGAGTAGTGAAGCTCAAGAAGGCTAGAGTTTTCATCATTGCATAGGAAGGAACTCAAGAGTTTGAGTCACCCTCGAGTTTCATAAATCTCAGGAGGGGGAGTGGTATTTTAGACGAGTGGTCAAAAAGTACTTAGGAAATTTCCTAAGGGTCAAACCTTTGAAGCATTCAAAGGGGAGTGTGGAAAATTTTCAGTGTGCAAGAATTGAAGCTCAGGAGTGTTAGCGCCATGCAACTCTTCCAGAGGAGAGAGTTATCAAAGAATCATTGAAGGAATGGTGGAGATCCCTTCAGGGGAATATATTGATTCATCAACAACCATACGATCAATGGAGGAGACTTCGTGGTTAGGGAAAATCACAATGAGTAGAGTGTCAACTTCGTGAAGCACGAAGTGAGATCTGATTCGTTGGTTGTTGGGAGACATGGACCATCGATCTGACATAAGAAGAATTCATGGCTCAGACTTCGTGAGAAGAGAGGCGAGCTATATTTTGAAGACACAAAGAGAAAGGTCTCGAAGTGCTCAGTAGTTAGGCCCCAGGTCATAGCCCGACGTCACATTAAAAGGGTCCAGAGGAGAGGAGCTAGCGCCCTTTTGGATTATCAATTCATCAAATCAGGAATCAGGAGAATTGGTAGTGGCTCAAATCAAAATAACTGAAGTCCATGGTTATAAATCACCTTTGGGTAGGCGCTTGGTCACAGCCGGTGATCAAGTGAGGGAAATCTTTCATCCAAAATCAGTTCACACGAGTACAAAAGTTGGACCTACGTATGTTATAGTGTAATTGGGATCTATTAGAATCTTGAAGAATGATTATGGCTCAGTCTTGTGAAATATCCATCAACTGAGAGGTCAATAAGTACCCATTGAGGTGGATCACTATGTCAAGTGGTATTAGAGCCACACAACAAAAAATTTCTATAGTCTGAGAAGGACACATGATAGTAAATAAGTTTAACTTTGAAGTCTAGAAGAATCTTGGAACAATGCCTCCAAGGAGATGTGTAGAGAGACTTATGACTAACCCAGATGTGGAATGAGAGATGAGGCATCTTCGTTCTCATTTAGACACCATGGAGATAGCACACATAAGGGAACCTGATCTTGGAGACATCAACGAGGCAGAAAGTGAAGAAGGAGGAAATGAAGAAGTTGTTGCAGAGGATGTTGTGGAGGAACAACTATTGAAAGTTGTTGCACTGATGGGAGAAAGAGCAAAAATGGACATCCTGATGTATGAAGGTAATCTGGATGTAGACGAGTTTCTTGATTGGTTCAAGTCTCTTGATAGATATTTTGATTATGAAGACATTGAAGAAGAGAATAAGGTCAAATATGCAGTCACAAGATTGAAATGGCATGCAACACTATGGTGGGATGAACTGTAGGTTGACAGGAAGTGAAAAGGAAAGCATAAGATAAATATTTGGGACAAAATGGTAACCAAGATGAAAGCTAAATTCATACCTAGGGATTATCAGATTAATTTGTTCAAAAGACTGCAAAATTTGAGGGAGAAGGGGATGATAGTTAAAGAGTATACTAAAGAGTTTTACAGGCTGAATATTAGAGTAGGTCACAGAGAAAGTGATTATGAAAATGTATCCAGGTAAATTAATGGCCCAAGGTATGAAATTCAGGATGAGATCAACATGGTGACCATTAGAAATGTGGAAGATGCTTATCAGATTGCTTTGAAGGCATAGGAGAAGTTGTCAAGGAAACAAGGCCAAGGATGAGGTAAGGAAATTATCCATGATGGAGTTTAGAAGCCCAAGGATGAGGTAAGGAAACCTCATAGTCACCTAGAAAGTGGAGGAATTTCTAGAGGGCGACAATATGTTAGTGGAAGAAATACTTTTCCTTGTGGAAGAGGAAGAGGCAGAGAGGTGAAGTAAAGTGTTTTAACTGTGGAAAGGTAGGACACCTGTATTGGAAATGTCCTGAGAGGAATAAAGAAGGAGGAGGCCAAGATCACATTTTAGAAGCTCAAAAGAGAAATGTTCAGGTAGAAGGTGTGGAAAGTGAAAGGTCTTTGATGATGAGAAAAGTTATCTTGAAACTAGAGGAGGAAGTGGAGGAACCAGTCCAAAGGAACAACTTAGTCAGGACTGCTTGCAAGGCCAAGGATAGGGTCTGCAAAGTAATATTCGACAGCGGAAGAACTGACCATATAGTATCCATAGAGATGGTGGAGAAGTTGGAGCTGGAAACAGTTGCACATCCCAACCCATATCAAGTTTCATGGTTGAAAAAAGGACACCAGGTAATGGTTATTAAACAATGCCAAGTTTAATTCAAGATAGGAGGATATAGGGATGAGATGTTGTGTGATGTGATTCCTATGGATGCTTGTCATGTTTTTTTGGGAAGGCCATGGAAATATGACAAAAATGTCATTCATGATGGAAGGAAGAACACCTATACTTTGGAAAATAATGGTAGGTCACACGTGTTCCTACCAATTAAAGACAAGAAAGTGAAGGAAGAAGCCAGCACAAAAGTACTTCTCATGAGTGGGAAGGAACTCGTATATGAATTCAAGAAAGAACATGAAATGAAGTTTGTTATAGTAAGGAAACTGAAATTCATTCTGACAAGTACTTCAATGGAGGATTTACTGCAGAAATTCAGGAACTGCTGGTGATTTTTGCTGATATAGTCGTGGATGAGTTTCCTTGCTCATTGCCACCTATAAGGATTATAAGCCATCATATTGACATTATAACAGGATAAATTTTAACAAACAAAGCTACATATGGGTTGACACCTCAAGAGAATGAAGAGGTCAATAAGCAAGTTCAAGATTTGATGGATAAAGGTTTGATAAGGGAAATCTTGAGTCCATGTGTTATGCCAATAGTATTAAGTCCAAAAAAATATGGAGGATGGAGAATGTGCACGGACTCGATATATATCAACAAAATCACCATCAAGGACATATTCCCTTTACCGAGAATGGATGACTTGATGGATTTCTTAAGTAGAGATTTTTTTTTTTCAAGATTGACTTAAAGAGTGGATATCACTAGATAAGAATGAGGGAAGGTGTTGAGTGGAAAATAAAATTCAATACAAATGAAGGGATGTATGAATGGATCGTCATGCCATTTTGGTTAACAAAGGCTCCAAGTATGTTTATGATATTGTTGAATGAAGTGATGAAATATTTCATTGGAAAGTTTTTGATTGTGTATCTTGATGATATAATGATCTTCAACAAGACTAAAGAAGAGCATCTGAGACATTTGACTCCAATGATGAGGAGGTTGCAGCGGGTGAAGCTACTGATAAATTTGAAAAAATATTCTTTCATGCAGACATAACTCATTTATTTGGGGTTTGTAATTTCGTCCAATGAGTTGAAGATGGATCCTTAGAAGGTAAAAGAAATCAGAGAATGGACATCACCATGAAATATCTTCGAGGTGAGAAGATTCCATGGTTTAGTCAGTTTCTATAGGAAGTTTATCAGGAATTTAAGTGGGATATGTGCACCGATTTTAGACATAGTAAATAAGAGACATAAGTCTTTTAATTGGACAGAAGAAGCATAGAAGAGATTCAGATTGTTAAAGGAGAAGATAACTGGAAAACCAATTCTAGTTCTGCTAGACTTTGGTAAGACATTTCAAGTAAGGTGTGATGCAAGTGGAGTTTCAATTGGAGCTGAATTAAGTCAAGATAACAAACCAGTTGCTTATTTTAGTGAGAAGTTCAATGATGCAAAGAAGAAATATTCCACATATGACAAAGATTTTTATGCAGTAATACAAGCTTTAAAGAAATGGAGACACTACTTAATTCCTAAATAGTTTGTTTTGTACAGTGATAACCAAGCCTTACAATTCATAACTCAACAAGAAAAATTGAATCAAAGACATGCCAAATGGATTGAATCTGTGCAGAATTTTACTTTTATAATTAAACATATAAATGGAAATGCTAACAGGGTTGTTGATGCATTAAGGAGGAGATGCCTGATTCTGCAAGAATTTTAGGTGAATACCTTTGGGTTTGAACACCTTAAGTAAATCTACAGTGATGATTTTGATTTCAAGGGAGCATATGAAGCATGTATCAATCTTGTCTTGAGAGACAAGAGCCAGTGGAAAGAATACTTGATTCAAGATGGCTTGTTGTTTAAGGGTAATCAACTATGTATGCCAAAGTGTTCCATGAGGGACAATCTTCTAAAAGAGAAGCATAGTGGAGGATTGTCTGGAAATTTTGGCCATGAAAAAATGTTTTCATAGTTGAACTATTCATATTATTGGCCAGGTATGAGTACTAAATTGAAAATATTTGTTAATAGGTGAAAAATTTGGAAACATGCTAAAGGAAAAAGACAAAACAAGGGGTTGTATCAACCATTGCCAATACTAGAGAGGCCTTGGATTGCAATAAGTATGGATTTTGTATTGGGATTGCCAAGAACCCAAAGAGGATATGATTCCATATCTATGGTAGTGGAAAAAAATTCAAAAATGGCACACTTTATTCCATGCCGAAAGACAAATGATGAAACAAGAATCACAAATATGTTTTTTAAAGAAGTTGTTAGACTTCATGGACTGCCAAAGAGCATTGTATCAGACAGAGACACCAAGTTTGTTGGAAATTTTTGGAGAACACTGTGGAAGAATTTGGGGACATATTTTTCCTTCAACTCAGATTATCATTCTCAGACAGATGGAAAAACTAAGGTAGTGAATAGGAGCTTGGGAAATTTGTTGAGGAGTCTAGTCACTAAACACCGTACTCAGTGGGATCAGATTCTACCACAAGAAGAATTTGCTTACAATGCTTCACCAAATAGAAGCACTAGAAGGAGCCCATTCCAAATTTTGTATGGAATTCATCCAAGAGGAGTGTCTGAGTTGAGAGACATAGAACATAGTGAGTTCAGGAGTGTTGGAGTAGAGGATTTCACTCCAGAAAATCAGAACCTCCATAGTCAAATCATATAATAGTTACAGAACTCTAGCCAAGAGTACAAGCGTAGAGTTGATCAGCATAGAAGAGAGCTTTAATTTGAAGTGGGAGACTTAGTTTTATCACATCTCAGAAAGGAGAGGTTCCCAAGAGGAACATACAACAAATTGAATATGAAAAATATTGGGCCATGAAAAATATTGAGAAAGTTTGAGGCTAATGCTTATGAATTAGAGCTTCCATATGGTGTGGACATATCACCCATATTCAAAATAAATGACTTGTATCCTTACAGGGAATATGAGGCAGGGGGACTCAAATATCATCAAGAGATTCAGTGGGAA
The DNA here is from genome assembly GCA_009831015.1 of Picea engelmannii. Lineage (NCBI taxonomy): Eukaryota > Viridiplantae > Streptophyta > Pinopsida > Pinales > Pinaceae > Picea > Picea engelmannii. Next base: position 108,709 of record ML800586.1, read on the forward strand.
AAACAAATGCCTATAGCAGAAAATCCACAGGTGGAGAAGATTATTGATCAAAGGGCTAGTAAGAAGACCAGAAGAAAGACGTACTATGAGTATCTAGTCAAATGGAAAGGACACCCTGTAGAGGATGCCAGTTGTATTAGTGAAGCATATGTCCAGACACATGGAAGGATAATGTAAGAGCTCATGGATAAGAGTCCATGAATTTTTTTCAAGAGGAGTGTGATGCAGGAGCATCCATACAAAAGGCACTTGAGGAGCACAAATCAACAACCAATGCAAATTTTGAAAAAATCGAAATCTTGAAGTACATGGCAAGTTTAAATGTTTTGATGTGGATGTAATTAAAGTACCATTAACAAAATAAGAAGGAGAAACCTTAATGCAATATCAAGGAGGATTGTAATTCTATCAATGTATTTATGGACAGTACAAATTTGTATCATTTTACTCTTATCTGTCTGTGCCTATCATTTATTATATGAGTAATTACTAGTTAATAGTCTTAATTTGATAAGATAACACTTAGATGGTTGGAGGGAAAAGCTCGATGAGCTCCTCTTTGTAAAAGAATATGTAAACTATATGTTTGATTATTATTGTAAGAGAGAAAGGAAGAGATAGATATGATATAGAGAGTATTGTAGAAGTTGATGAAACCCCTTATGTACAAAGCACTCAATTTAATATAACAGAGAAGGATTCGACCCAAATTCATGGGGTGTTATGTTCACTATGTTCATCTTATGAATGGTATGTTTTGATATTTTGTTTCAGTCTCTGTTATGTGTTTGTTTCATGTTTATGAATGTTGAGTGAATGAGTTTGTGAGGAAACAATAAGTTTCAATTGTTTCTCTTCTTGAGAGAATATGAAAGGAGTGCAGTGTTAGTCTGCAAGGAGTGCATTGACAGATTCTGAGTTAATCTTAGAAAATCTCAAGAGGGATACCAGGTTTTCATTATCAATAGGAGTGCAAGGTGTGCACAAAAAATATGCAGGGGGTGCATAGGTCAAGGCATTTGTTGGACTCGCTTATCCTAGGAAATGTTGGAAGATTCTTTGTTTCAAGGAGTGCACAAAGGTGGGTATATTTCTCTAAGAGGTAGAGGACGTTTGGAGAAGTCCACAAGGTATGTGTGGGATGAAGCCCAGAGAATTTATGCGTTAGCAGTAAAGATTAATCTTAGGAGAGATAGTGAGTACTTTTGTTCAAAGGAGTATTGAAGCTCAAGAAGGATAGAGTTTTCACCATTGTGAAATAAGGAGCTCAAGAGTTTGAGTCACCCTCCAGTTTCATAAAGCTCAGGAGGGGGAGTGGTATTTTAGACCGGTGATCAAAAAGTACTTAGGAAAGTTTCTAAGGGTCGAACCTTTGAAGAATTCAAAGGGGAGTGTGGAAAATGTTCAGTGTGCAAGAATTGAAGCTAAGAAAATTTAGTAGCGTGGAACTCTTCCAGAGGAGATATTTATCAAAGAAGCATTGAAGGAATGGTGGAAATCCCTTCGAGGGAAGATATTTATTCAAGGAAAACCGTCCGATCAAGGGAGGCGACTTCGTTGTTAGGGAAAATTGCGAGGAGTAGAGTGTCAACTTCGTGAAGCACGGACTGTGATTTGAGTCGTTGGTTGCGGTGAGACGTGGACCATCGATCCAACATAAGAAGAATTCACAGCTCGGACTTAGGGAGAAGAGAGGAGATCTATATTTTGAAGATGTGGAAAGAAAGGTCCCAAAGCACTCAGTAGTTGGGCCCCAGGTCATAGCCAGACATCACATTAAAAGGGTCAGATGAGAGGAGCTAGCACCTGTTGGATTATCAATTCACCAAATTGGGCATCGAGAGAATTGGTAGTGGCTCACACCAAAATACCTGAATTATGTGGTTATGAATCACCTTTGGGTAGGTGCTTGGTCACAACCAGTGATCAAGTGAGGGAAGGCTTGTGCCAGAAATAAGTTTGTGCGAGTACAAAAGTTGGACCTGCATATGTTATAGTGTAATTGGGATCTATTAGAAGCCCAAAGAACCATTATGGTTCAGTCCTATGAAAGACACATTGACCGAGAGGTCAAGAAGTACCTATTGAGGTGGGGCACTTCTTCATTCCACACAACACATCATTTACCATGGTTCACCCCCTCCTAGGATACATCCACAAATATTTGTCTCTTAGGCTCTTTTTATTATGGTTCTATCATATATGGCATCACACGCACTAAAAATTCGTTCATACATTCACAAAACATACTCCATGACCTTTACGAGGCTGACTATATTGCACCAAGCTCCTCAGCCTACGATATAACCCTCAAGGTCTCGTCACTTTTCCCTCCCATATCTCAACAATCTACAAAAAGGTATTAAATCATATTGGTGTTACAAACCTGTTACTCTATCTCACACGAGTAACTCATGACAACCATCAAAGACACCAAAACCCCCCTAGACCTTTTAGGTGTCTATTTATATCTATTCCTGGCTCATTAATTGTTACATTCTCTTACCAAAACCCTAACCTAGTTAGGTCTTATTGCATGATGTCCTTGCACAATTTTCTCCTCTACATGCACATTTTTGTCCATTTCTTTTCCTGCCAATTTCCTTTCCTCCATGTCGTGCCTTTTACCCCAAATGGGAATGTGCCCAGCAATCCCCCAACACTGTCATCGTGAATCGTCCTAAGTCACTACTTATCTTGTTCCACTATCACTTCTACTTGTCCATACACCAATCTAAATGGTGTCTTCCCTATCATCATCTTGCATGTAGTTCTATATTCCCATAATACTATTGGTATCTTTGAATCCCAGTCATTCCTGTTGAAATTACAAATCTTGGTTAGGGAATCCTCTAGAATCTTATTGAAGGATTCCATTGTTCCATTTTCCTGAGGATGGTATAGCATACTTTTGTTATTGGATAAATCTGTAAGTGCGGACACAAACCGATCTCCCTAGATCCACCTGGATCTAGAACAAAGCAAGACAGAATGATACTCTTTCCCTAGATTTTAACTATTGAATGTATTAGGAGGTTCGATTAAAGAACATACCTTACAATCTCTTCCTTTGATCTTTGTTGCTCCTGCTTCGCTCCAGTGCTCTCGTACAGTCAATATCAAAACAATACAAACCAACCGAAGTGAAGAAAGCACAATCTATTCAACAATCCATCTATGTATATGATCAAGGAGTTATATAATAAAGTAAAACTAACTTTATGGGAAAGGGACACATTACTGTATCATTTTGATGGAAAGTAAATATTACAACCTGAGCCTTGATGTTGCAAACTTCCTTTCGATGAACCTTAGCTATGACATACACACTTGCTCACTTGCATGAAGAAGATCCACCGCCTTTGATGACCTTGCTGGAGTTCTCTAGCTGTTGTAGCTTCAATCCTTCACACAATCTTTCACAAATTCTCCAATAAATCTCTTGCTTGTTTTCTTCTCTTACCTCTAACCTTTTCCATGAGAATTCACTCAATATATAGGAAAGAATGAATTAGTTACTTGGATAAGAATGATCCCAAAATATCAGGAAATCCAATACTTAGATAACCATTCGAATGCCATCTCATCCTTCTATAAGATTCCCTTATAGAAGCTTCGAGAATTCACCTTTTTCCATTCTCTAGAAAGTTTTCACACCCTAACAGTTATACACAGTGCGAACTTCTCGCACCCTGGCTTAAGGAAGACTGTGAGAATCATGCATTCTCGCAGACAAATATATTGGCAGCCTACGAACCTTCCTCAAAAATGATATTTCTGGAAAGAGATGAAGGTAACTTTTCTCAGGAGAAAGTCCTAATGAAGAGCTTGAGTACACCATCATCAATACATCATCATGACGACAAAAATCATGGGTAATAGAATGCCCCCCAAAGTCTGAGATTGGAACCAGTGACAATCGATAGACTTTGTAAAATGTATGTGTGTGTCAAGAACCAGGAGCACATCTAATTGGAAACCTGCGAACAATCAAGCATCTGCAGAGTACCATATATATCAATTCTGAGGTAGGAATTCCCATACTCATATCACAGACTAATAACATTGTAGACATGGGTCATGGCCACCAATCATACACTGTGGATCCATGTCCTCAAAATATAGCATAGCCACTGGAATACACTGTGGATCTATGCAAGAAATTTCAAATCAAGATGACATAGCCACGAAACATACACAGTGGATCTATGTGTCACAAATTATACATACTCTATCAAAACCTGGATCAAAAAGATAATATCCAGGGTCTTCAATCTCGTCCCCCCCAAAGTATGAATCTAACCATGTGATTACATGTGTTGAAGTCGAACATGGTAGAAACCACTTGATTACCGGTCATTGATGAAACCGTTAACAAGTGCGATGGAAATCACCATTGATGTCAATGACTCCCAATGTACTATACTACAATCCATCGACTGTGAATAAATGAGTTGATGCCGAACATTCGACGGAATCTTTCGATCAGGGGTCAATGATGTAAACCCACTGTCGAAAGTGAGGAAACTTGCCATTGAGGCATGCAAGCTCCAAGGTACTAAATAATTTCTAAGCCTTGATTCCGGATAATGAGATGAAGTCGAAGGAACAAGACTCATCACAGGAGGGTATTGATGTATCCCCCATTAATGACATGAAATGAGTAACAAAGTTTTAAAGTGAAACATAGCATGTTGCAATTTGGACTGAACATAGGGAAGGCTGACACAAAAAGAATGGGTAACTGCAGATGGCCGACTCAATATAGGTTTCATATGGACTTCTCTTGAACATATGAATGACATGACCAATGATTTGGCAGCATTGAATCAAAGACGACACAAGGAATGAATTTGTAGCAAATCGAATGAGAGACAAATGGATTTCTCAAACCGAATTCAAATGATGAATAGGGGGTGTCATGTTCAAGAGCGACACTTATTGCCAATCAATACGAAGATGAAACATATCCCTTTCCAAAAATTTTCCCCACCATTTCTGGCAAGTACCTCTTTATTTTTACGAAAGCTTGAAGAGGATCACATATGCTTGTTGATATAATCTCATCCTTTGGATGAGTCCCTCGGAGTATTTTTAACGAACCCTAAGAAGGAGTGGTTCAATCCCATCACGGTTCTGTCAATGTTTGTTTAACGATTCCAGAGATAGTAAACTCGAAGGTTTTTCAAGATTATACAGTTTGGAAAAACACTTAAAAGAGAACTCTTTCAGTTCCTTTTTCATAAAATAGTCTGGACGAGACCCAAAAAGAGAGAAATTATTACTCACCAGATGCGTATTTCAAATACTTTAGCGAGAGTAAAAATAGCAAGGTCGCTTGGCAATCTTTTCATGTTTAGAGAGTCTGAAAAGAGCTTAAAGAGGAATCCAGGGGATTCCTTTTTCATATAACCTTGTTGAGTCCGAAAAAGTGATAAAACTATGCTTGATCACGTTCTCTTGTATTTACGAGCGTAAGAATGGACAAAAACGACGCTCGAGGTTTTATGTAAAAACCATGAAAAACAATAAAAAACACACCATAACGAAGAAAAAAATATCCATATCCTTGTATGTAATCACCAATGTTATCACACCTGCAAGTCATCACACTCATCTTGATATTAGGGATTAGGTTTAAGAAATAAATAAGCATAAAAACCCAAAATGACATAGTAAAAAGTAAATTAAATGAGTAAATAAACATTTTTACCATATCCTTTCACATTTCCACTATTGAGCTCCAAAACCCCCTTTTTACCCTCCGAGTTTGGCATTAATTTTCGGGAGCGATAGGAGACCATTCGATGAGCCGTCTTCTGCATTAAGGTAAGCTCTTCATTCTTGACATTTTCATGGTTTAAATTTTTTATTTCATTGGTTAGTTTTTCATCTTGAAGTTGTTTTTTGAACCCTACATGCGCGTAGGCGTTCTCGCAGGCAGCCCATACGGGGCCTGCGAGAATGATGTGTTCTTGCAGGTGAGCCTTGAGCCACCTGTGAGGTGTTCGCACTGTGAAAATGAGGTACCTGCGAGAACCGCAGAATCCAATTTTTTTTTAAATATTTAACCAATGAAAAAAGATCCAAATCATGAATAAAATCATTAATTCTCCTTTTATGTTCCTTGTGCAGATAAATAGCCACAAACATGGTGCTTGAGTGGCGTGAAAGAGAACATGAGGAGGATAATGAAAATGCCAAGAATCATCCTCCTACCATAGCTGCATTGAGAGATTATGGGCTCTTAAAATACTTCCGCATCCCAGTCATGAGGGCCGAAGTCAGACTACACGAGTACCTGGTCCGTATGTGGGACCCAAATCAATAGGTTTTCAATGTAGGAGCTCATACTTTGTCCATAGACATTGAGGACATATAATTTTTGACTGGATTGTCCAGGCCTGGGTATTATGTCAGTCTGACCGGTAGTAGAGGTGGTGGGCTCAATATGAGTGAATACTGCAATCAATACTATGTACCAGAGGCTGAGAGGAAAAAGGGAAAAGTTGCTATCTAGGGGGTACAAGACTTAACCCTCCACACTATCCTTTTTATTATATCTTGGATGGTTGGGAGTTCTTCTCCTCATATGGAATTACAGAGCTACTTCCAGTACGCCATCGAGTGTATTGAGCCTCGAATATTCAACTGGGCGGATGTTGTGCTTTGCAGTATCAAAAGACAATTAACCAAATGCAGGCGAGGTGAATTGAAACAATTTGGGTATGGTTCTTTGATGGTGTCCTTCTTCCTTGAGAGGGTTCCCGTATTTAGACTACAGGTTGAGTGGGACTTCCCAGGTCCTAGGTATCCAAGGATGTTGAGGTGGTGTCGCCTCATGGCCCGGCACGTGGCAGGACCAATCGTCAAGTATGACGATATTTTGTTTGACTGGCTCCAAAACCAGATGTTGATGGTCGATGACTATGCTTATGCCGGGTTGGATTTTAGAGGAGATCCGGATTTAGCACTACCTGAGAACGTTCAGTGGGGAGACCTCGGTAAGAAGTACACACATTTTCTCTTTTTAAATGTTTTTGAATTTTTTTATCATATTCAAATGTTTTTGTTTTTATATATTTATCCAAAGACTAACACAAAATGTTTGTTGATAACACAGATTTTGGACCATATAGACCTCCTTGCACTTCTCCTATCCAGCGATGAGGAGAGGTAGCAGTAGAAGCACCACAGTATGTCGAAGATTATCAGGTGGTGGAACAGAATTTAGAGGGCTTGACAACAGACATTCCATATATGACTCTGGAAGAGGTTCCACGACGCGATCAACGTCACACTGTAGGGGTATCGACAGCTATGGGTCGACTTCTCCATAGGGTTGCTAGAGAAGTTGTGTGTTACCGTGAACGTCATCCGTGAAGTCACTTTGTAGAAGCTATGAGATTCAAATTTTGATATTTTGGTCTTCGGACAAACTTTTGTAAAAAGCAAACTCTTTTGATCGTTATATATACAGATGGCTTCTACCGGTTTACTTTATATTGTGTGAATTTTAATGTGTTTGATTTATAAATGGTTCAAATGTCTGTCCAATACATAATTATCCAATGCATCTGTTAATGTATTAAGACATCTAGGAATATGCTGATATTCTATGTGATCAAAATAACGTTCCAAGAGGCGAATTCGCAAATACACCCGTAACAAAGTAGGACTTCGAATAGAGTAGATATTACTTAGCTGTAGTACTATAAGCTGCGAGTCAAGTCGCACAACCAAATGACGAATTCCAAGTGAGATAGCATCAACTAATAATTCAATAATGGCGCTATACTCTGCAATGGTGTTGGTTGCATGGCCAAGACATACACCTTGTAAAGATATAAGTTCATTTGTTGGGGCATAGATTGCCGACGTAGCGGAAGCTAGGTTCCAAGTACTATGGCTAGCACCATCAGCGAAAGCCAATATAGGGTAGTGAAGACTCTGACATCTGGAAATCAAACACAACGTCACATAAGGGAAGAGACCAGATAATGTCAAAAGCAAACTAAAGTAACACACACAAAGTATGATACATAAAAGTACAAGTACTTGTGCACAAATGACTTATGCATAATACTTCTTCAAGTACAACCCATTTCTAGGTTCATTCAAAGGGATACCAGTGTTATCAAATGTTGGCATTGCCTCGGCCCACTTCGTAAAGTAATCAACGACTACAATATTGTAACCATGCCCCCCGACCGAGTGAGGGTGACATGTCATGAAAGCGATGCCCCCTTGCGTAAAGGGATCAATGGAGACCATAGGAACGGGTGAGATGAAAACACTAGGCAACGGATTCAGAATCCATTGGTAGTTCTCAAGAGTGTGTTGTTCTAGAAAGAGTATGGAACGATGATGTCCATCATCCCAAGGGGTGTCCTCCATGACGGACATGATCATCTCGTCAGTGGGGAAGATAACACGGAAAGGATCGGGAGACAACTCATCAAGAGAGGGGGTAGAAGGTGTTGTCGATTGAATGACCTGATATGCAGATTCAACCGAACTTAACAACATGATGTCGCCGAAATGAGTGTGATCTCTAGGGTCAGGGACAATCCAAGGGTCATGTGACGCAAGAAGTTCATGATGCACGATGTAGATCATTTTGATAGAAGCAACTGACGGGCATGGAACATCGGGTGGAGGAATGGGGAAAGTACCCATTAACGAGGAGTCCTTTAAAAGACCTACACCGACATTCTCATAACCCAGCGGGGTTTTATCAATAAACGACACGTTGCCAGTACGAGTATCGAAATTGAAGAAGGCAAGTTGGTCAATAGTAACTAACTTTCCTTGATGAGGAAAATGTACTACACGNTGCATGGAATCAATCCATCTACGACCAAGCAGAAGATTATAATCAAGGGGAGCATCGAAGACTTCCACTTCAACTTGGACGGTCTTACCTTCTAGTGTAACAGGAAACGATGGAAGAACACCGTAAGGCTTAAAACCAGATCCATTGAAGGCTTCCAGAGTATTTTTTGATTCATTTAAAGGAGGAGAACCAATGGCTTTCCAACAAGCAAAAGACATTACACACGTAGAGGCACCCTCATCAATAACAGTTCGACAAATGTTCTTTTCAGAGACAACAACTTGAATCTGGAATGAAAGTTGCGGGGGTAACCGTGGAATGTGATCATCCAATTCAAAGACTATTAAATTTGTATCTATGGGGTCAATTCCACCTATAGCTTTCAATAGTGCCTTCCGTTGTGCAGGACAATACTGAAGGACTTCAAGGGCTGACATCACTGAAGGTGCCTGGGCCATATCTTCCACAATACTATAGTTCTAGGCCGCACGAGCATGAGACTTGAAAGCCGACTTTCTAACGACACCCTTGGGGGGTGGGTGTAGAACTGTATCAGGGCTCGGTCGTTCGAGATGAAGAGGACCGTTGGTAGGTGGAGTCAGTGGAGAGGGTTGTACCAAAGAAGGAGGTAAATTGTCAACCTTCTCTTTAGACGGAGTATAATCTTTGGCTCTAGTCGTGAGTGCAACATTGTTTTTCTTAGAATCACCAGTGCACATCAAAACATATGATGTGGTAGAAGTATATGGTTGGTCATGAATGACCAACTAAGCCTGTTGTTGAGATGGGAAGGGTTGGGACAAGACCATCGGGGTAGAAGGTTTTGAGGTCCCTTGAAGGAACTTAGTGACCTCGGTACGTCATGGACAATCCTTTGTGTAGTGATCGTCACCATAGATAAGGCAAGGGTAGCGGGGTTTGTGCTTATCCCAATCTTCAACAGGGGTATTTTTAGGCTGCTCTATTTGATTATTATTTTTGCCCTCCTTATTCTTGCCTCTCCCCTTTTTAGATTTATTTTTACCGGTCGGGGTGGATTGAACAACGTTCACCTCAGAATTTTTACCAGTAGGAGTGGCAGGAGACGAAGCATTTTGTACATTATAAGAAGCAGACTTAGGATTGGCACTTGAAACAAAATTTGATTGGGCTTGGGAAGTACCAATCACACCATCAGCTGCATGTGAGGTAGTTGGAGTAGTTGAAGTGATGGAAGTACCAAGACGAGGTAACTCAAGTAATAAATCATAAAGTGTTCCCGTTTGCGAGTAAACGAGATCAAGATATTGAGCATGACTTATAGCCTACTCTTCCATGACAACGCCACCCATGGCAATGTCCTTACCAATTTTGTTCACAAAGGATTTTGTAAACCATTCGGCCAATAACTGATCAGGGAGTTCAAGTTTAATGAGACATCGTCTCCTTCTCCACTCATGGATATGATCATATATATGAGTGCCTTTAGTTTGTTTGAAGGAAGTCAAAATCTCAGTCCCGGTATCATAACGGATCGGTAACTGGTAATGCGTAAGGAAATCCATAGCTAGGGTGTTGAAATCAGAGAAGAAACCTCGTGTCAATTCAATATACCACTCTGCAGTAGAACCGGTAAGGGTTCGTTGAAAAAGATGTAGACGAATAGAGTCATCCATCAATGAGTTGGATGAACACCATAGGTGAAAAGTCATCATGTGATTGTTCGGGTCCTCTCCCTCTTTGCCATTGAATTTAGGAATATCTGATGGAAGCTTAGATGGAATAACAAGCCATTGGGGAGAGTGACGAATAAGATCATTTAGAATCCTAGACAAATCTGGCAGATCTAAAGTAGTAAGAAAAGGTACCTGTCGATTCACCTGCGGGTACTGGTGGCTTTGGGGTGGAAGTCCTGTCGACAAACCAGTAGGACTGTACACATTCTGCCCATAGAGAGAAGATCCCGGTTGATTCGGTGGTGGTTGAAGAGGATAGTAGCTCCAAGGATTGTAACCTTGAGTTTGAGTAGGGACCTGAGGTTAAACATTTTGACCCTGACCCCAAATAGGATTGGGTACACCTGGATATGGTTGGCCTATAGTAGGGACAGGTTGTTTCCCCCCAGCTGCTTGAGGAAGATTTTGTAGCATCTGATTCCAATACTGGGCCAAAGCAGGAGGTATATTTTGTCCAAAAGGTGGGGTTGGTCCCCCTATCGTCGGTGGAGTTCCAACCGGAAGTTGTGTGCCAATCGTAGGTTGTGTAGTAAGTGGATTATGTCCGGTAAGAGGAAATGGAATCGTACCACCTTGTCCACCAAAGGGAATCTGCAAGTTAGGTGTAATGGATGGTATAGTGCCACTAGGATTAGGATTACCAGGTGGAAATTGAGGGAGTGCCGGAATAAAACCAGGAATAGGATGCCTAGATGGACCCCCAGGAGTACCAGATGGGGTTTGTGGAGGTGTTGGAACAAAAGCATTCAACAAAGCATTCAACGCATGGTATCCTGGTGGTAGTGTTGGAATGACATCAGGAATTCGCTGGGTATTGATAGGAGCAATATTAGCTGCAGTAATCTCGGTTGGGACACTCGTAGTATTCGCGATATGGGCCATCTCGTCAGGGAGAACAAAGTGATAAGTGGTAGGCACTGGTATAGTCTCTGTCTCAGAAAACACCAGAGGGTTGATTTCGTAGACTATAGGTGACTCAGTACCAAAAAGGACCCTTCGGAAATTACCTGACCAAAAAGGATCTTGGCCTTCTTCCTCGGGAAAAGGCCCAATGGCTGATTCAGAAGATGTAAGAATTGCTTCTTCAGAAGAATTTAATCGCACAAAAGGTCGTTCACCATGGCGAATACGATAGTCCTCTCTAGTATTGGTAATTCGAAAAGGTTCTAGAGATTCAGTTGAGTCTACTAGTGGTGTGGTGACAACTGGGACTTCACTTGTTTCCACGTGTGGTGGGGTAACAACTGGGACTTCACTCTGGTGAGGAGAGCCCTCAGGTGTATTGGTAGGCAAGGGTTGAGAATCGTCGAGATGCTCTGGAGATAAACCTTGCATTCTACGTAAATGTCGTGGGGGAGCAATTGTAAACGAGTGACAAGCTCCACGAACAAATTCTTAGGGTCAACTTCGAGAAACAAACAACACACACTAGTAAACAAAATCTAGGAAGCAATCACCGGGAAAACCAGACCTTCTAATTTCGAAGCCACTAGTTGGTGATGAAATCCAACGTCGCAACAACGAGATGAGAAGGGGCGGGGCTAGGATGGAAAATTTACGCTGACGACCTACTTAATGGACTTACACCCTGGTGCAAGATCCCACACATAATCGTGGGTATACCCTCCAAGGAGCTCGAGTGAGTTTGGTCAATGTCAATTCCAAGTACCTGTTGACAGGCGAAATCGACCATCCGTCAACTGAGAGAGTGGAACCAGTCCGGGTTTGTCTAATAACCCAAGCCATTTGGAATGAACCACCCTGATGGGTTTATCGGCTCCGTTAGCCGATCTAAGGTCCTAAGAAAATAAAAGAAAAACTATTCTAAACTAACTAAACTAACAAAAACAAATAAAAGAAACTAACTAACTAATCTAACTAAAACAAATAAAACAAAAACAAATTATTAAAACAAACTAAGCTAATCTAACTATTCTATATATACAATCTACTAACTACTACTATACTAACTCTAACTAATTAACTATATAACTACTAACTGAAGTATAACTCACTCACAAAATGTACAATATCTATAACTTACAGATTTAAATAAAACTTGAAAAAATCGTTTATATTCTGTCCTAAGACAACAAGAGATATTTTTTGTTGATTTTATAATTTTATGGACAAGAAATAAAACATAAAACTAACTAAACTAAACAACTAATATACTAATTCTAACTACACATATATCTAACTAAACTACTAATAGTATACTAAAGAAATTAACAAAAATGATCATAAACTGACCTGGAGAAATGCTCCAGATTTGTCCTGTGTATGATAATCTTCTAAGCTGATCGGAGGGAGAAAAAATGCTCTGAATTATCCAGAAGCTTCTCGTAAATGATAGTTGCAATGCTCTTTAATATATTTACAGGACAAACAAGACATAAAAATCACAACAATCATATGATTTATAAATCTCCACAATTAGGTAAACCTGTATGCAAAGGTTTATACAAAATAATTCAATTGATGAAGAAGAGAAATTTGTCATTCATAAACTGAATCAAGTAATTGTTGTATTTTTAAGTAATGGAAGAAATCAGATATGGATGATACAATAATTAATACATATCAGTTTGCAAAAGACTATGATAGCTAAAGTACTCACTAATCTAATGCAAATTGATAAACATAAACATGAAACAAAAGATTGATATTATGAAAGCGAAAGTTGTAGCAGAATATCAACTTTTGTCTCAGTTTGTATTCGATATCCATAATCCTGGTTCTCCCACAAGAAAAAATGATCCTTATTACAAAAATTATAAGTTTTTATAAGTTTTTCCACAGGGTAAACCTCCCTGTGGAAGTTACATAAACTGTTTACCTAAAATCTGGGAAGATCTCCCAAGTTCAACTAAACTAGGAAACTACAATAAAACTAAACAAACAAATATCCTCTAGACTGTCCATCAAGTCCCTTGCAATTCGAATTTACCTATATAACGACGAGACGGCTTGATTATGCCAATTTGGAGTTGACAACGGCTATAGCTGATTCAACATTTTTGAAAAGGATAGAGCCTATTGTCTTTTGCTTCTTATCAACTGCTTGGAGCTGGTCTCTTTGGCTGGTCAACACTGCAATTTGATCTTCCAACGATTGAATTTTCGATTGGAGTAGGGGAACATCAATGTAGTATCGTTGCAACCATAAATCGCATTGTTCACAGGACGACTGTGTGGGTTTTGAAAGAGCAGCCGAGGGTTTGGAAATGTGGTTGAAGGTTTCATTAGGCAACTTAATACCAGGGTATCCAGGGTTATCTTTTAGGCAAGGGGGAATATTTTTCACGAAATCATAAGGTGGTTTAGGGCATAAACCCTGCGAGTAAGGATACTCATTGGCTAAAAAACATTCTATGTCGGAGTTGGAATCCTCACTTAGTACGATAGGCTTTGACTCAGCAGAGGGTTTAGGTTTGTTCCTGGTCATCCTTGAAATAAGCCCTGCGTTCTTTTTACCCTTGGAATTAGCAGTAGGGTTTGCCTTAGGATTTTTGCTTACAAGTCTTTCAATAGCCTCGGCCTTCTCAGTTCCGATGTCTGGTAATTCAATAGGAGGGTCGACCGAAGGCTTAGGGGTAGGCAATAGGATATGAAAGGGCACAGGTGGCTCGGTCTTGGTTTCAATTACCAAATGCTTGTCAACCGGGACAGAGTCTATATCCTCAAAACCATTTCGGGCGATGAACACTCTCCAGCTATCATCGTGCAAACTCAAATGATAAACAATGATTAGATTAATAAGTCCATGGTGGAACAGGCTGCTGTCAGCCTTCTGCCTTTTAAACCTTTTGGACATTTTATATGGGCTTCAATGAAAGTAAAAGGGCATATTCAGCGAGTATCCCATAAAACTCATTAAAAAACGTAGGTGGTAGAGAAAGACGAGCCTGTATCGACCTTCACAGGTCACGAACTGTTTGACTACCATCAAAATATCATGCCAACGTGGTTTAAGTGCAGAGATGGGAATACCTCTGTCACACGAAGTGACCTTTCGGGAGACAAACAATAGTGTCCATGGCACCTCCTCGACCTTACAATTCTTGAACCAACATTGTCCCGAGGATGGTAACCCTGTAGCAGAACTGATAAATTTCTCGTCAATTTCCAACTGGATGTCACCCACCTTGGCTCTACATCCATCGAAAGTAATGGAAAACTGTCGTGCTACATCTAGGTTAAAACCCTCAAATCGTTGCATGAAGGTGAGCCATCCGTTTTCCTCCAAATCTTTCTGAGCATTGTCAAATATTAACAAGGCTTGGTTTTCGTTTGGCTCGATTCACATGACTGGTGCCATGGAGCTGAGCACATGGTAAGTCGAGGGTTTGGATCGAAACACACACAGGAGCAGAGCTACCCGAGCTAACAGAAGTGAACGAGGAATATGGGATAGGCATAAATGCCATCATGCGAAGGTGGTGGAGCTTATATTTGCCATGTATAATATTTATTGCCAAAGTACAACCGCCAATTTACATAGCTATTCAATCCATTACTCCATAGTTCAACAATCACATCTCTTGTTCGACCAATGAAAACAACGGTGAGTGCATAGACCAACGCGCAAAATCAATGTTATGCCAAATTTTTTAAACCATTAATATACAATTGAAATCAATACCAAACGTTTGACCATGCGCCAATGTATCAACTCAAATCAATAGTTTTAACCAATGTGCCGATGAGTATTCATATAATCAACAAGCCGATAGTTATGAAAACACAAACATAGACATTATATTAAAAAGATAAATATGAAAGATTTAATCATAACACCCATGTATCTTATGAAACCAAAGGTCATGTAGATTAAATAAAAATGCAAATCCAAATGCCAATGCATTACAAATTCAATGAAACCAAGTCACACAATCAATCGAAGCATGAGTACCGATCAAAGAATCTTGCCAACTGTATAATGATAAATAAAAGGCAAGTGCAATAGGCATATCGACAAAAAAATAACGACAGTTCAGGTAGTGATTTTAAGGCGACTTCGAAAGATGAAATTTTCACGCTTATAGTCGTGAAAAAAAAATGAAGGTAAATGTGCAAATGTCGCAAAAATAAAAATGTCATTTATCTGAAAATTGTGACGAAAAAATTGATGTTTGCAAAACATTGGTGTAGGCATCTTATAAGACAATGGAAAAATTTAATTGTCTTCCAACAGTACCGTGAAGACTTTCCCCTCCACAGTCACCTCAGGTAAGAACCTAGAGAGATAGGCCACTAAGGTCACCACAAACAACAGTAAATCCCAGGGGAACAATCGACAGTCCAATCCACACACAAGGGCAGGGTATCTAGCCCGAAATCAACTCAAAAGGTTTCCACTCATCATTCTGGGTATACCTCTGAGTGACCCCCGTTATACGTGCAATCTCTACACTGATGTCAACAAAGCAGGGTGAGTAACTCTGCCAACACCAATGCGACCTAGTTCTTGACCCTTGTGTTAGAAGGGCTTCCCAGGACAATATGTTGCAAATGGAATTTAGCACTCCCTAACTCAAGATGCTATTGTGTGTTTTGATATTTTGGAGAGTGTATCTGTCTTCCTACTCCAAAGTGCTAGCCTAGCTAAATGTTGGTGTAAAAGAGCTCTAGAAAAGAGTTACTAGATAAATTTTAAGATTACATAGTGTTTTTAAAAGCTGTTGTTTACTCAAAGGTAACGGAAGTGAAACTTGTGTTGTATGACTCTGACCCAAGGATGCAAGGATGTGACTGAAATGTATTACTTTTCGTTCGATGAATCCTATGTATGGGAGAGAGAGAAAAATTTCCAAATCAACTTGTAACTACAATGCAAAATTTCCTTTCAAATGTCAATGCAAACAATCATTTATCAAATGAAAATTCTCTACTGGGTCTTTTTAAATACTTCAACAATCTCAATAATTTGATTTTCAAAGTTTTCTAAAACGAAAATAATTTTTTGAAAGAAAAACTTGTTGTTCACTTTTCAAAAAAGGACTCAAACTATGATAGAAAGAGTACAGAAAATCAAATCATAAAGAATCAAGCAATATCAACCTAATCAACTCTTTCAATGAAAGCAAAAAAAATAAAGAGCAAACCAAATAGTCTTCTCAAAGAAAACGAAAATAGTCTTTCAAACCAAGAAGAAAATGAGAAAAACCAAGTACTCAACTTTCAACCAATCACTGGTCCTCAACTAATCAAACACACTCAGAATCTGAAGTCAGAGAGAATGGTTTTTCCAAGAAGAGTCAAGAAATGAAAGTCAAGACACAAAGGACAAGAAAAACCTTGAAACCCTAAAACTGTTCACGAATGAAAACTAAAGCAAGAGATATATCAATCAATGGTCCAAGAAACTCATAAGAGGTATTTCAACTGATCTGGGCAGTCAAAAAGACCAAAACTTAATTTCAAAATTTTGAAAAAACATGTTTGCAGGTAAGCAATATTACACAGTGCGAGAATCACTGATTCTCGCAGGCAACCTTTTAGAAAGGTGCGAGAACCTCGCACTGAACCCTATAAGCAGGGTGAAAACCTTACCGGTTCTCGCAGGATGCAATGAAGTGTAGTTCAAGAAGTCTTGAACATATCAAAAAAATTGAAAAATGAAGTAAAATTCAACAAAGCTTCTGGACTCCGAAGGTCTATCAGGGTATCCTGAAGACTCAGAGACTGATAGGACAGGAGAAAAATGAAACCAGAGAAAATGGACAAAGAAAAACACAAAAGGTAACAAATAAAATGGGATTGTTCCCCAGTGGATCCACCAATTTTGTTATTGGATAAATACGTAAGTGCAGACACAAACCGATCTCCCTAGATCCACTTGGATCTAGAACAAAGCAAGACAGAATGATACTCTTTCCCTAGATTTTAACTATTGAATGTATTAGGAGGTTCGATTAAAGAACATACCTTACAATCGCTTCCTTTGATCTTTGTTTCTCCTGCTTTGCTCCAGTTCTCTCGTACAGTCAAGATCAAAACAATACAAACCAACCAAAGTGAAGAAAGCACAATCTATTCAATAGTCCATCTATGTATATGATCAAGGAGTTATACAATAAAGTAAAACTAACTTTATGGGAAAGGGACACATTACTGTATCATTATGATGGAAAGTAAAGATTACAACCTGAGCCTTGATGTTGCAAACTTCCTTTTGATGACCCTTAGATCTGACACACACACTTGCTCACTTGCCTGAAGAAGATCCACCACCTTTGATGACCTTGCTGGAGTTCTCTAGCTGTTGTAGCTTCAATCCTTCACACAATCTTTCACAAATTCTCCAATAAATCTCTTGCTTGTTTTCTTCTCTTGCCTCTAACCTTTTCCATGAGAATTCACTCAATATATAGGAGAGAATGAATTAGTTAATTGGATAAGAATGATCCCAAAATATCAAGAAATCCAGTACTTAGATAACCATTCGTATTCCATCTCATCCTTCTAGAAGATTCCCTTCTAGAAGCTTCGAGAATTCACCTTTTTCCCTTCTTTAGAAAGTGTCCATGCCCTAGCAGTTATACACAGTGCAAACTTCTCGCACCCTAGCTTAAGGCAGCGTGCGAGAATCATCCATTCTCGCAGGAAAATATATTGGCAGCCTATGAACCTTCCTCAAAAATGATATTTCTGGAAAGAGATGAAGGTAACTTTTCTCAAGAGAAAGTCCTAATGAAGAGCCTGAGTACACCATCATCAATACATCATCATGATGACTAAAATCATGGGTAACAACTTTTATGATGGTAGACCTCAAATTCTTTAGTCAGAGCTCTGATAGTGCTATTGATAAAGTGAGTTCATTAGTCACTCATCAGGATCCTTGGACATCCAAATCTGGTGAGCACATGTTCAAGAAGGAAGTGTGTTTTTGTTTCTACGCTGCAATCGTTAACTGATGCTTCCTCTTCCTATCTTGAGAGGTGTTATGTCGCACTGATAAATTATTGCACGCTTGATCTTCTTATGGGTGTCTTAATTGGCCCAACAAAATCAATAGCCCATTTGTCAAACACTTGTAGCGTTATGTGTGGGTATAAGGGCATCTCATCCCGTTGTTGGTTATGGAGCCTGATTATCTTCCTGATTTAGAGGTCTTTTACTTTCAGCTGTGTTTATACCCCATGAAGTATTTACACCCCAGAAGTATGTACACTCTTCCACGCGGGGGAGTGCAAAGGGGGGCTACCCTCTGCGGGACCAGATATTGCACATGCAGTGGGAGTTGTGAGCAGGTATATGAAAAATCCAGGAAAAGAACATTGGGAGGCAGTAAAGTGGATTCTCAGGTATTTGAGAGGTACTACTACACATGCATTATGTTTTGAAGGTTCAGACAGTTTTGTTCAGGGATATGTTGATTCAGATATGGCAGGTGATAAAGACAAAAGGAGGAGCACCACAGGGTATGTTTTTACTATAGGTGGAACAACAATAAGTTGGATTTCAAAACTGCAAAAGGTTGTTGCACTTTCAACAATAGAGGCAGAGTATGTTGCTGCTACAGAGGCTAGTAAAGAGATGATTTGGTTATAAAGGTTTATGGAGGAATTGGGAAAGAAGCAGGAGAACAACAAGTTGTACTGTGATAGTTAGAGTGCCATTCACCTTGCAAAGAAGTCAACCTTCCATTCAAAGACTAAGCATATACAATTGAGGTACCACTTCATAAGCATAGACATGTTAACAAAGGGAGTAACCAGGGAGAAATTGAGTTCTTACTCAGTTTCAGTTGGTCTTCAAGAATGAAGATGAAGATGAGAAACTTGCCAGGTCCAAGAAGGTTCAGATTCCAACATATACAGCAGCGATGGAGTTGTTGAGATCAGTGTCCAAGTGGGAGATTGTTGGTTGTGGAGCCTGATTATCTTCCTGATTTAGAGGTATTTTACTTTTAGCCGTGTTTATACCCCATGAAGTATTTACACCCCATAAGTATGTACACTCTTCCACGTGGGGTCTGGGGGCAAAGCCCCCGAAGAAAAAATTTCCTTGTAAAAGTATATTGTAATTTCATTGTAAATATGGACCATTCATTATAAGGTCATAGATCTAACGATAGAGATTATGTTAGGGTTTTTTTCCCTAGACGGCAACCCTCTTTTATGAGGGAAATGTATTGCGGTTATGTATGTTGGTGGGTATTGTATTCTGAGAGAGGAGACTGTGAGAGAAATAAGAGGAAGTTACAATGGGTTTTGTTGTAGGTTGTATCCCTTCATTTTGCTGGATAATAATAAAGAAAGGACCTAGCAATTTCTCTGGTGGATGTAGCCCACACTGGGTGAACCACCTAAATCTATGTCTCTCTTGTATTGTGTATCTTCTGTGTTTTTTTTCCACAGTTGTTTTATTTTATTGCTCCATGGTCCTGTTTTTCTAACAACTGGTATCAGAGCGTAAGGTAACTCACAGGAAAAGAGGGTTCCTAGTTCGAGTGGGAGCAATGTCGGAAGATGGAAAGTTTAGGGTCGAGAAATTTAACAGCCAAAACTACTAGTTATGGAAGATGCAGATGGAACATTATTTATATCAGAAGGATGTATTCCTACCATTGAGCGAAGTAGAAAAGAAGCCAACGGCCATGAAGGACGAAGAATGGGAGATTCTTGACAGAAAGGCTCTAGGAACGATATGGCTGATCCTGGCAGCGTCGGTGGCTTTCAATATCTCGAAAGAAAAGATAATGAAGGGTTTGATGGACGCGTTGGCCAAATTGTATGAAAAACCCTCAACGTCCAATAAGGTATTTCTAATGAAGAGATTATTTAATATGAAGATGTCAGAAGGTGGGTCTGTTGCAGATCATTTAAATGAATTTAATACGGTTACTAATCAACTAAGTTCTGT
>ML800586.1:131040-154220 GCA_009831015.1 Picea engelmannii
TATTATTTATTGTTGACTGATTCCGGTGAACCAGAATGTTATGAAGAGGCAATGCAGGTAGACACCAAAAAGAAGTGGGAGCAAGGCATGAAAGAGGAAATGGATTCCTTGGCAAATAACCAGACTTGGGACTTGGTTCAGTTTCCTACAGGAAAAGGAGCATTGCAGAATAAATGGGTTTACAAGTTGAAGGAAGAAGATGGAGGAGAAAAGAGGTACAAGGCTAGACTTGTTGTAAAGGGGTTTGCACAAAAGAAAGGTATAGATTTTGATCAAATATTTTCTCTTGATGTTAAAATGACTTCAATTAGGACTATTTTAAGTCTTTTGGTAGTAGAAGATTTTCATCTTGAACAGTTAGATGTGAAAACAACTTTTCTCCATGGGGATTTGGAGGAAGATATTTATATGCAATAGCCACAGGGGTATGAGGTCAAAGGGAAGGAGAATTTGGTATGCAGGTTGAAGAAGAGCTTATATGGCCTAAAGAAAGCTCCAAGGCAGTGGTATCTGAAGTTTGACAGGTTTATGACAGAACAGGTTTATAATAGATGTCATTCTGATCACTGTGCTTATTTTAAAAGGCTATAAAATGGAAACTATATTATCTTGCTATTGTATGTAGATGGCATGCTTGTTGTAGGCTCTAATATGCAGGATATAAATGTGCTCAAGAAGAAATTATCCAATTCATTTGCGATGAAGGATTTGGGTGCTGCAAAGAAAATCCTTGGTATGAGAATAACAAGAGAGGAAAAATCGCAAACTGACATTGTCTCAGGGTGAGTACACAGAGAAGGTGTTGGAGAGGTTTAGAATGCAGAATACAAAACCAGTTAGTACACCTTTGGCCAACCATTTCAAGTTAACTAAGTAAATGTGTCCCAAGACACAGGAGGAGATAGAATACATGTCCAGGGTCCCATATTCATCAACAGTTGGCAGCTTGATGTATGCAATGGTTTGCACAAGACTAGATATTGCACATGTAGTGGGATTTGTGAGCAGGTATATGAACAATCCAGGTAAAGAACATTGGGAGGAAGTAAAGTGGATTCTCAGGTATTTGAGAGGTACTACTACACATGCATTATGTTTTGGAGGTTTAGACACGTTTCTACAGAGATATGTTGATTCATATATGGCAGGTGATAAAGACAGCAGGAGGAGCACGACAGGGTATGTTTTTACTATAGGTGGAACAACAGTAAGTTGGATTTCGAAACTGCAAAAGGTTGTTGCACTTTCAACAATAGAGGTAGAGTATGTTGCTGCTACAGAGGCTAGTAAAGAGATGATTTGGTTACAAAGGTTTATGGAGGAATTGGGAAAGAAGCAGGAGAACAACAGGTTGTACTGTGATAGTCAGAGTGCCATTCACCTTGCAAAGAACTCATCCTTCCATTCGAAGACTAATCATATACAGTTGAGGTACCACTTCATACGATCCACCTTGGAAGATGGACAATTGAAGCTGGAAAAGATACACACTAGCCAGAATCCTGTAGACATGTTAACAAAGGGAGTAACCAGGGAAAAATTAAGTTCTTGCTTAGTTTCAGTTGGTCTTCAAGAATGAAGATGAAGATGAGAAATTTTCCAGGCCCAAGAAGGTTCAAATTCTAGCATATACAACATCAATGGAGTTGTTGAGATCAGTCTCCAAGTGGGAGATTGTTGGTTGTGGAGCCTGATTACCTTCCTGATTTAGAGGTCTTTTACTTTCAGTCGTGCTTATACCCCATGAAGTATTTACACCCCATAAGTATGTACACTCTTCCACGTGGGGGAGTGCAGAGGGGGGGTACCCCCTCTGCGGGGTCCAGGGGGGCTATCCCCCTAGCTGGGGGGTCTGGGGGCAAGCGGGCCCCCAGCGGGGGTTCGGGGGTGAAGCCCCCGAAGTAAAAATTGCCTTGTAAAAGTATATTGTAATTTCATTATAAATCCAGACCATTCATTATAAGGTCACAAATCTAACGATAAAGATTATGTTAGGGTTTTTTGCCCTAGAAGGAAACCCTCTTTTATGAGGGAAATGTATTTCGTCTATGTATGTTGGTGGGTATTGTATTCTGAGAGAGGACACTGTGAGAGAAAGAAGAGGAAGTTACAGCGGGTTTTGATGTAGGTTGTATCCCTTCATTTCGCTGGATAATAATAAAGAAAGGACCTGGAAATTTATCTAGTGGATGTATCCCACACTGGGTGAACCACGTAAATCTGCGTCTCTCTTGTATTGTGTATCTTCTGTGTTTTGTTTCCAGATTTCTTTTATTTTATTGTTCCACAGTCCTGTTTTTCTAACACCCGTCTATTTTAGTTTCGAACCCTCTGACAAACATCGCATTTTTGATAGTATTCCTTTGCATCTCGATGAATAGTTGGCCACCATAATCCTACGCGCAATACCTTCTATGCAATATCATTTCCTGCATAGTGTCCTCATTCTATTCCTTCATGGGCTTCTTCCAGTATTCTAGGCCTTTCGAGTTCTAGAATGCATCTTCTCAATATGTTGTCTACCCCCATTTTGTATAAGTGCCTAGCGATCAACTAGTATTTTGTTGCTCAGACAATGAGATTCTTACTCTGTGCAGTGTTAAATTCTCGTGGCACAGTCCCTGTACTTAAATACTCAATAATGTCAGCAAAATAATCATTTGCAATTTGGAGTGAAAATAATTGTGTGTAGGTAAGGTATCCTCTAAGTTTGTAGGCTCCTCGCCATTGGTGACCCTCGACAAGTGATCAAGTCATGTGTTCATCTTTCGTGGCTTCACTATGACTTCAAAGTCAAATTCTTGAAACAAGAGTAACCATAGACATATTCTCCCACCCAACAATGGCTTGTTGACTAGGTACTTAAGGTTTGAATGATCTATGAACATATTAAAATGTTTTACAAGTAGTTAATGCGTGAAATTTTGAAGTTAATACACCATTGCTAGGCCTTCTTGCTCTATGGTGTTGTAGTTCTACTCAGAGTCTGAAATTTTTCTAATTGTGAATGTTATGGGGTGATCCAAATTCCTTGCTCCTAGTTGTACCAGAATATCTCCCAAGGCTATGGATGATGCATCTACATGCACATGGAATGTCTTCTTCCAATCTGGAAAGACTAAGATGGGTGTTGTGACCATCTTCTCCTTTAGGGTGTCCAATCCTTTTTCAAAACTCTCATTGCAATGGAATTTAGTATCCTTCTTAAGTAGTTTCTCCATCGACGCAATGATTTGTGTATACCCCTTGATAAAAAATTTGTAATATCTTGTATGTCCTAATTTGGCCCTCAACTAGCACACTAATTTTGGTGGTGGTAAGTTCAAAATTACTGAAATCTTTGGAGGATCCATGATCAAACCTTGTCTGCATACGATGTGACCCAAAAAAATTCTAAAGGGTGTTCCAAATATACATTTCTTAATGTTCAATGATATTTGACATTGCCTGCATATTTCTAACATCAACCTCAACACCTCTACATGATCCTTAAACATGCTATACATTGTCCAATCATCCAAATATACTTCTAGAAATTGATGGATGAATTCTTTGAAGGAAACAATGACTACTCTGGAGAAAATTGTAGGTGCATTTTTTAGTCCAAAAGGCATGATTGTGTACTGGTAGGATCCCCATTATGTTGCAAAGGTAGTATTATGTCGATCTTCTGGTGCTATATTGATTTGGTAGTATCCTGAGAATCCATCAGTGAATGAGTATGCTTCCTGGCCTCCCACATTTTCTAGGACTTCATCTGTAAAGGGTTTAGGGAAGGGGTCATGTAGGCAAGCATAATTGAGTTTTCTCAGATATACACAAATTCTTATCCCTCCTTTCTTTTTTTCTTGAACTACCATGGGGCTTATCCATTATGAATCTTCTAATGGTTCTATGATTCCTGCTTCCAGCATTTTTGTCAATTTCTGCTCTTACCTTCTACTTGTAGATGGTTTTCAATATGTAAGGTATCTATTTGACAGGTCTTGCCTGCGGTTTAAGAGGGATATTCATCTCTCCAATTTCTCTTATGATACCCTTCATTTTTGTAAAGGTCGTTGGGAATAGGTCACTATACTCGTGTAGTAATTATATTATCCTGTCCATTATTTGCTCATCCTAGTAGTCTTCAATGTTGGCCATATTGGGATTCTCAACTATCCCAATGTTGAATTTCTTTACCTTGATTGGCATAGAAATTACTTCTGATTCTAGAGGTGGACCTTCCACTTCTCTTTCACATTCAACTTCCTCAATCTGAATATCGCATGGATCATCTTCATCTGGTGCTTCTTCCTGCACATGGTAACATGACAACAGTTCTTTCATTGTTTGTTTGTTCTGTTGTTGTTCCTTTTTCATGAGTTCAAATTTTGGTTCCTTAATGAAGATCACCCCTCTTATTTTATTCAATGTTGCATCTATGTTGGAGTTTTTTCCAACTCGTAGTTCCCTTGCGCAGTTCTTGGTCTATATACCAGTTTGTTGGTATGCCCTCTAATGCGTGTACAAAATGGTGAGGCCATTCTTCTGAGGGTTTCATCTTCCATAACACTCTACATGTCTCCAAGTGTTCTATTGGTGCCCCCAGTCCATCATATTTCTGTTGTTGTTTTCTTCTGTGCGATGCGCCAAACCTAATGCACAATAACCATTTACATTGGTACTAGTCCTTGATTGTTTCTTTGTGTGTGCCACACCATCTTGCAGGTGTAGCCTTAAGTGCGATGTCGAGAGATAAAAATCTTTGAATATCTAATACTTTGTCTTCATAATTCATTAGGAATTCATACAAGTCGTTGATTCCATAAAAACTTGAAGGTTCTCTTAATTTTGTCCCAACCCATCTTACTGCGCGATCTATCTGGGAACATCTTCTGCTTGAGACCTCATGTAGGCACTGTTTCCATTTCTCCAGACCCATGTCTGAGTTAGAATCACATGATGTGATACTTCTCTAGCTAAGTACACCATCGTAAATTGGATTGATGTAATCTTCGGTGTGCACGGTGGTTCGGTACAATTCGTTAATTTCCTTCAGGTCTAAACATGCTGGTTCCACAAATCTTTCAGATTCTAATGGATCCAGAGGCACGATAACCCTTTATTCTCCTGACTCAAATGTCATCTTCCTGGTCTTCAGGTAGATTATCGCCTGATTTTCAAATGCCCAATCCAATCCAAGTAATGTTGTATATGGTGTTGTGCCATCCATGATTTAGATCACTTCAAAGTATGCCTTAGTGCACACTCCATTCAGATCTACTGTCGCTCATTTTAGCCTCCCTATTGGTAGAACTCTATGTTGGTTCGCTAACTTCAGTTGGGATGGTGAGTAGTTTAAGGTAGCTTCTCCCATGCATTTCCATGTATTTTTGGGTAACACATTCACTTCAGATCCCAGATCTAATATCACATCGCCATGTTAAAATCTCTAATGTTGTTATTCAATCTAAACTCTCTGCTAGTTCTCCTTCTGCAATGGAGCTGATTGAATATCCTTTGTTTTAAATTTCCCTCAAAGTTTGTGGTACATTTATCTAATATATTATGTAATACTATAACAAATGATGGATCCTTAAACACTTGAATATAGGATTGCAGGAAAGTTTTAATACAACTTACTTGGTTTCCTAGGTGGGCTTCACTAGTATGGTCCAATGATGACGAAATTTCATACATTGGGACGTCTTGGGTATGTTGCATGGTAGATGTAGATGCAAAATTCTACTTTAGAAATTCTTGTCTAGCCTCCTTAAACGTCTCCTTCTCCGTTTCTGCATCAAATCGCTTGGTTGGCTCGGTATTTTTCTTAATCCACTAGTGTTGTATTAGTTCCTGCTTAGCCGCATCATATCTTGTTTATCACCTCCACACGTCACTATGTTGATGTTCCTACCATCTTCTATATCTTCTGTATAAATCCAATGCACATTCTAATTGTTATGATTTCCTTTCTTATATATCTTCCCCAACAATGTGGTGCAATCCTTTGTATCATGATTTGTTGCACAACAATGCATGCATGTCGTAAGTGGTAGACAACATTCTCTTGCATAGTGCCCTGGATGTTGGTAGTTATGGAACAATACTGGACCTCTTCCATGTCCAAATCCTCTTATGCCACGTCCTCCCCCTCTCTACTCGGTGCGATCTCTGTGCGGTGCATTTTACTGTGGTAACTTATTATACTGCGTAGGGTTTTACTGGGGTTGCACAGTGTTATACTGTGGCTACGTGTTGTTATATTGTTGTGACACAATATTATATTGCGGTGGTGCCTGATTAAACTGAGGTTCATCTTGACCTATCATCATTTCGGCTTGCACCCTATATGTGTCTGACGTCCTTTCCCTCATCAGATCCATGGTTCTGTAGTCTTTGTCACCGTTGCCTACTAATTTTCAAAAAGTGCAATATGCACTCTTTGGTACCGTTTGGTACTTCTGCATCATAGGACAATGATATGGATCATGCCCGTGCATCTTGAAAATTTCACACCAGGGTACTCATGTCTGTAATGGATTTGGTGTCCCTGTTTCCATATACTGCACAAATGTTGGAAATTCGTTCTTATGGTTCCCTTTTGTTATACATCTGGTACACCAAACAACTCTGTGCTTGTCCTTTCCCTTATTCTAATTGAGTTGGAAGGTAAGATTCTTAAAATCCTCCTTCAACTCCTCTATAGCGAGATTTGTCTTATGGTATTGATTCTCCTCCATTTGCAAGGATGCTTGTAGAGCTTCTGCTTGAGATTGGAATTTCTATTGTCTGAGTGGGTATTTCAGGTATGGTAACAAAGAATTCACAAATAGATGCCTATGTTGCATGTTAGTCATGGCATACCTCAATTTTCCTTTTAGACGTTTAAATCGTTGATCAATTTCCCAGACAGATTCTCCTGGTTTCTGTCGGATTTCTATCATCTCAGTCATGTATTGATCCTTTGAGCTCGTCTTCTGGAACTCATTAATCAATAATTTCTTAATGTATGTAAGTGTCCTTGTCGTCCCATGTGCACTATTTATGTCTAGACTCATGTAACAGTCTAGTGCGTGGTCTCTTAGCATGATGGATAGTTGCGCAAGTTTAGTATCTTCATCAGTGATCTTTTTTTCTTCCCATATCTTTTCACAAATGAACAAGTGTTTCTTAGGGTCTTTTGTTGCCTCTCCTAAAAATTATGGTAACCGAATGGTGGGATCATGTCTTGCCATCTTGAATGTTGAACTGCTACCTCTGCGCGATATGTATACTTGACTAATTCTCCATGAGCTAGCTCCCCCAGTTGTTGTTCCTTGTGTAGATGTACTTCCTATTTTCTTCCTTCTCCTGAAATTCGGTTGTCTAAACGATGATGTTCTTTTTGGTGTGTTAGTCACACATGGGTTTATGGGTTCCACATTGACATTAATATGGATAGGATTGTTGCCTTTTATTCTTTCTCTTGGATCTCTCGTATTCCTCTCATATGTCACACACATAATTTCCTTAATCTGATCCACATCCTAGAGATCCTCTACCTCATCTTCATCACTTTCCAAGCCTTCCCTCTCAACTATGGCTCTCTTCTTGTTGTTTACCTTGTATTGGTAGGGTACTCCACTGCATGTCTTTCCAACTGTCTCCATGATTCGTTTGATCTAGTTGTCATCCATGATAATTGGGTCCATGGCTTCCTCCTTCTTTTCTTTATCCCTTTCTCCTTTCATTTCTCATTTTTCTGTCAGTGCTTTCCCCCTTCCCCCATGCACGTAGGGAAGTTTAATTGTCTGAATCCATTGTCATTACACATTTTTTATGTAGCAATATCTTTATAGAAGTACACAATGATCTAATATACCTTCCTCGAGGCCCACGTAGAAAATATTTCTCTCCTGCATTGTACGACTTTGTAGTATCTACTGGAAATTTTGTTTTAAATCCTACTACAATACTGTCGAGCCAAAAATCTATTGCGCGAGTGAATTTTTTATTTACCTGCTGTAACTTCTCAATATGAACCGAGGTCCACTCTAACTGTCAGATCTGGTTTGTTGTGTGGCTATCCTTCAAACTCAATATCCACTCCTATAGTAAGTGTTGAAAATCATAGAAAAATACTTCATGTAGATCAGTAAACACATACTTCTCAAGGTATTTTCACGGTGTTACTCTAGGGTTTCTGTTATCTTTCTGTACAAATTCTAGCTCTGTTGTCTTTAGCCATCTTTCGATCTCTACTTTTCTGGGATTCCACAGTCTCAACATCCCCTTCTAGCGGTGCATTCTCTCACCTTTTTGTCATCCGATTCGGTATTCTTTTGACCCACCTCCCGCATATATTTCATTATGTTAACAGATCTTCAATAGATCCCATCCACTCAATCCTATGTTGTTCCAATTGACAATGGAACCATTTATTGGTTTCTTATCTCATTTATACCTTTAACATGATTGACCCAGGATTAAGTCTATTGGGGTTCCAACAAAGCCTCTAAAACTATCGTGCCTCCTAGTGAACCATAAGGAAACACAGTAGAAGGAGTGCACTGTGCAATCTCACCTGAGATAGTCTTAATGGGTGACTGCAATACTCAAGTGCTTGTAGTCCAGAATTGAATGGGAGTCTATTAGTTGCGAGGTGAGAGTTTTATCTATTTATTAAAGCAATATTATGTCATTCACCGATCTTAGTTATTCAATTGTTCCTTATGCATGCATGTAAATCAAGAGATCTAACTACTTCATCAAATAATTCATCTAATATTTAACTATTAAAAACAAAGATATAAACAATAGTTATTCCACACAACACATGATTTACCGTGGTTAACCCCCTCTTGGGCTACGTCCACAAAGATTTGTCTCTAAGTCTCTTTTTATTATGGCTTTGTCATATATGGTGTCGCATGCACTACAACTCCATTTATACATTCACAAAACAGACTCCACGACCTTTATGAGGCTGACTAGATCGCACGAAGCTCCTTAGCCTACGATATAACCCTCAAGGTCTCGTCACTTTTCCCTCCCATAGCTCAACAAACTACAAAAAGGTATCAAATCATATTGGTGTTACAGACCTGTTACTCTATCTCATGCAAGTAACTCATGACAACCATCAAAGACACCGAACCCCCCTAGACCTCCTAGGTGTCTATTTATATCTATTCCTAGCTCATTAGTCGTTACATTCTCTTACCAAAACCCCAACCTAGTTAGGTCTTCTTGCATGTTGGTCTTGCATTCTTTTCTCCCCTACATGTGTGTTTGCATCCACTGATTTTCCTGCCAGTTGTCTTTCCTCCACGTCATGCCTTTTCCCCAAAATGGGGTTGTGCCCAACAATCGAGGGCCAAGAATGTGTATTGATTAATATGGTTGAAGGTCAAATTATGTATTATGTACATTGAAATGATTATTAAAATAAATAAGTGTTGGTTGTGATATAAAAGGAAGGATAACGATGGAGGGTTATGATTTGACAAGAAAGAGGGGAAAAGGGGGGATTTTTATTCATGGTTATTAATCCAAACCCAAGTTCCTTCATTTTATTACCATTTTGTATAAAGATTCTATTTTTCTATCAAGTGTTCCCAAATCCAATCATTGAATTGATGTAAAAGTTTGGGTGATGAAGTCATCCCAAAAGTTATTGAGAGCATGGGAATGAGTACATTCATCTTTGGGAAAACTGTGAATTAAGAAAGTAAGGGAAGAAGATGGAAATTCATATGGAGGAGGGGGATAGTTTTTACATGTATTTTTTGGTAGCAAGAGAGGTTTTGAATGCTAGGAAGAGCACCATCCATGTTGTGCTTGAAGGAAGCCATTATTGGGCTATTTTTTATCTAGGAAATTTGGCATGCGTGCCTATAAAAATGGGTTGTAATCCTATAATACATTTGTTTTTTAGGAAATGGCTGAAGAGGCTTGTGAAGGTTGTTGTGGGAACTCCTATAGTAGTTGTGAGTTCCTGGAAGTCCCTAGCTGAGAGATTCATGGCCAATCGAGTAAAGTAGAATCCATAATAAAAAAATGGTGCAACTCGATGGAATAAGAGAGGTGAAGGGGGTACATTTTGGGTTGTGCAGGTTCTGGGGAAGAAAGTTGGTGGATTGGCACTATTGTGTGAGTAGAACATGGGTTTTGGAATACTAAGTGTGGATACTGGACAACCAATATGGAGGAATCTCCTTTTGAACTCATAGCCTCATCTCGGGTGTGGTATGTTGTTGATATTTGGAGCAACGATGCATATGTCTAAGAGGAATGTCCTTCGTATAGCCTCATCTCGGGGGTGGTCTTTTGTTGATATTTGGAGAAAGGATGCATATGGCTAGAAGGAATGTCCTTCGTATGCTACCAACTCATTATATTTTACAAAAAGATAAGTTTATTTTGTGCTTATTATGATTCTTCCATTGTGTAAATAATTATCTTAAAAATGTCTGTTTGTTGTGTGTTTACTATATGCATTCACATTTTTATAAACGATTTTAGATGCATGTTAAACTATGGGTGTGTTGTCCCTTGCTTTATTTTATATTTATGGGTTTTTTTTTTAATTTCTCGTGTTAGTAGGATAAGTCCTTTTTTTGGTGATGGGACTCAGCTTTGAGGTCGGGTATGTTACACATAGGTTGCATGTTTCCATGAGGATAGGCTATAGATTCGATCACCCATGAGGTTGAGCCAAGGGGTGCACAATAAAGTGTCATCCTTATTCCTCAGGGACAATTAGTCTCTCTAAAAGGTATGAACGAGTTTAGTTATCATGGTCTCAACTATTGTGCCATTTCCCCACCAAATAAAATTGCATGCTTGAAGGGAATGTGTGAATAGGGAACTCTTGGTATAATTATACTTATTATGCATATATGTAAATCATACTTCACTAGCATATGCATTTTGTTTAGATTGAGAAAGTTAAGTAAATGCATGAGTGATTGGTTGAGCATATAGGTTATTGCACATTCAATAAAAATGAGAAACAAACTAGTTTATTCTAAATTTATTAGAAAAATCAATGCATTTAGAAATGTGAATGAAATAGAAGAAAATTATTTTTGATTAATTTAAAAATTAATTACTAGTGCACAAGAAAAAGGAAAAATAAATCCAAATTCAAATGGATAGGGGAAAAAGATAAGTAGACTTGTGAAATATTAATGACATAATAGAACTAAATTAATGTAATGATTACATGTGCACTCACTCAAATAGGAAATGAAGAGGAGATGAAGGAAACATCTAGGAGCGAAAATAGGAAGAGTAGTTGTAGGGTAATGAATAATCATTATTTTATATTCTTAAAAGAGGGATTAATTGTGCACTTGTGCATATGACTAACACAATGGTGGGTAATTGGTATGTAAATAAATTTCCTTTTTTGCATGAAATGGACAAGGGAGCCACGAATCCTATAAAAGAATGCTTTAGCAAGAGAGCTTACAATTTTGTTTTCTCCGTAATATTGTATGGTAATTGTAATGGAAAATTTTCTATTGGTGAATTTTTGTTGAGTTTTGTCTATTAGAGAGTGTTCTTGAGGTGGTGTTTCTTCATATGCTAAACAATTGCACTCTCTTCTCAATTGCTAGTAGTTTACCTTTCATAAAACCCAATTGTAACTCAGGCATCCTTGGGGAAGGAGAGTATCCATTGAAAATTGGTAGGGTTGTCAATTGATGGACTTTTCGATGATTGACAAGATAATGAAAAGATGAATTCAATCTCACAAATAAGTGTTTTTCAAATTCAGTCAATTATTTAATAACCCCGGTAAATAAGTATTATTGTTATTGTAAAAAAAAACACTCCAATTGAAATATGCAAATTATTGATAAATTGTTAAAATTTGAGTGGTTATTGTATATACTTGAAATTAAATTATTATCTAAAAATAGCATTACATAAGTGTAAACTTTCATGTTACTACAAATACACTTTTTCCTAAAATATTAGTTTAAAGATTTTCTAAGTAAATTTATCTTTGTCAAAACACACTCTAATAATTTCTCTTTATCTTAGTACATATTCTTAACCATTAGAGACACTCAAATTCTTATGACCAATAGACCCATTCAAATTCTTATATATATTACATTACTATTTGATATATATCCATTATTTAATGGAAAAAAAAAATAGCATAATCTAACCGCATGCATGAATGGCCGTGTCATCCCATTGATCGAGTTTGTAAAGCTGAGCATGAAAATATACTATGGTTCCTCTATTTTATGACATGCTTTGATATCATCTTCATGTGAATATCGAGGAGGATACAAGATTATGAAAAATTATAATAATACTATTTCTAAATTAACTTATAAGTCTTATATTATAAGAAGAGCTTTATTAATACATTATGTCGTGTTAAGTAAATGTTACTTTCCTACTATTTTAAGTATAATAGGAAACTGAAGATATTACCACCAATTTTTAATATTATTTAAGATATTAATATTTATTATAGATATTCTATATACATATTCTTATTTTTCTTCGTTTTATAACCTTTATCCAATTTTCACAATCTTTATTCATTTTGAGAAGGTTAATGGTAGCGTCATTTTATTTTTTGTTTCTATGTTAATTTTAATTTGTATTGTCAACCTTGTAGCATCATTTAAATTGAAAGGTTAGTGGTACGAGAGCTTTTACATGAAGCCACTCATTAGTTTAGAGTCAATATTTATGCTATAGAAAAAATCTCTAGTTTGAAACATTGATTTGGATTTCGCAAGGTTACTGGAAGTTCGATACATTCATTTGGATTTCACAAGGTTACTGGAAGTTCGATACAAGTAGCACTAAATTATGCACATGTGCTAACTTCACTATAAAATATAAATAATACTACGATGATACTTATTTTTTTTCAAGTAAAACATTAGGATCAAGTTTTATAAATAATATGAATAGTATCACTATGCTGTTTATGGTGCTTATTTTTCTCCATTAGGATCAAGTTTCATGAATATTTTAGATTATGTTGTTTTTCTTTAATGTTAATTTTATTAAGCTTGGACTAATTTCAATCTAATTCTATTTATAAAGTGTTGAAATGGATTAATTTTAATCTAATTTTATTTATAAAGTGTTGAAAATCAATGTTTGAAAATAAAAAAATAGATTTTAAAAATAAAATTATTAAACACAATCGTATTCAATATTAGCACTCTAAAAGCTAAAGCAAAATTTTATATTGACACATTTGTAATTAGATTTTTCAATTTAGAAACCTCAATTTCACACTTCATTTTTCAATCAATTTAATATATATCATTCAAATATTTTTAAAAGAGTTATACATCATTTACAAGCACTCTCCATTCATATTGTATTTGTAATTATATAGATATTTTCATCCATACTAATACATAATAATTATGTTTATATAATTATAAAGAACATGAAATACAATGCTCCAAAACATTTACAAAAACTATTGAATATTATTAACAATTTTATAATTCAAATTTTCATTATTTTATTTTTCATATTCATCATTATAAATTTTTTAAAATATATATATACACAACAAAAAATTAAGAAATACATAAAATCATATATAGTGGAATTACAAATCAATGTTTGTCCAATTTTTCATTAATTAGCTTTTTAAAATCTTTTAAAATATATATATACACAATAAAAGTTAAGAAATACATAAAATCTTTTAAAATATATATATACACACAACAAAAGTTAAGAAATACATAAAATCATATATATTGGAATTACAAATCAATGTTTGTGCAATTTTTCATTAATTAGCTTTTTAAATGAAAACAATATAAAAATATTATAAGTACCATTGAGTTAATCAAATACAAATCAATATAAAATATTGAAAATCTTATTAGCCATGCAAAACAATGTCACAAATATAAAATATTAATAAAAAATACTAATTATTTAACATCACTTAAGTTTTGAAATAAAGGTTGCAATATATTAAACAACAATATGTAATTTGCATAATGAAATTATAACATACTTAATTACATAATTCTCTTCATCATTATAATTATGCTTTTCTTTTAAATCGTCTAGAGTTATTGTGTTTCTATCATCATAATCATAAGCACACTTAAAGATTTATCAAATTTGTTTTAAAAGTTATATATATATATATATATATATATATATATATATATATATATATATATTCAATACCAACATAATCGTTTCTTAGCACGCTGTCAAAACCATGTTATGTCTGAATGACTTAAAATTGCTCTGTTTCTAATCTAGTTCTATCAATCTAAAATGACAAAATGGTATTCACATTTTTTGTTGCCCAAATATTTATAAACCGACTTCAAAAATACTAACTTATTGTTCAAAGAATTTTCACAATCCTTAGGATATAAATTAAATATTTGTACCTAGATTAATGTCAATATTTCTTAGTAATGACTTCTTTTGTAACATTATTTTATGAATTTTACATAACAAAACTCCATTCATATCAAATATAATCAATGATTTATTTAATAAATCCCAAATGAAACATTAGTATAGTTAATATTATTTTTTTGCACATTGCAAATTTATTAAATTAATTTCAAAACAAGTATGGTATGTAATTTTCCGAAGCATCATCACTTACAACCATTCATATTTTTTTCCCAATATCTAGTTTCTAAAACCAATACATTTATCATCTTAATTTTTATATTAAAATAATTTGTATAAAGTTGTGTTCGCAATACGAATGCTTAGCAATGATTATTAAATTAATAATCGAACTACAATTATTACTTGTCACTAGGGACATTGGTTTCAAATGTTATCGTCATATCTTTGGATGTGGAAAGAGAATATCCAGAAATGAAAAAATAGAGAGAGAGAGAGAAAGAGAAATTTGGAGAAATTCTTCTTATTGTTGTCTTGTGAATGGTATTGATCTTTGATCTTCATCTATAAAAAATATGTTTGGTTTTTTTTGTATATCTCCATATTAGATAAATGCATCTAATTGCTATTGACCATTTCATTAAATTTGGACTAGTTTTAGTCCAAGTCACTTCAGAGATAGGTCAAAAATCAATGTTCTCAAAGGGAGTAATTCACACTCTTAGAATTTAGGATTTCAAAGATCAATATTCACAATTTAATTTTTTTTCTCCTTAAAAACACTAATATTCACACTTTTAAATGAGTAACTCATAGTTTTTTAGTCGACACTCTTATCATTAGTGCAATTTTAATGAAATCATCATTCCTTTCATTTAAATATGTAGCACTACCCCCATATATGCATACATTGATAAAAGTAGTTGTGATCCAATAAATGACAACTATCCATATACCAATCATCAAACACATCCTCTAAATCATACCAAGCATATATTTCTTGTTGATTATCTCCATGGATCCAACAACATAGAGTAACACATGAAGGTTACTTTCATCAACATTAGCATATGGTCATTTTTCAGATCCAGTATTGTTTGAGAATATAATTTTTTAATGGATATAACAAATAAGATAATGATCGAAATCACAACATATAATATACCAAATCAATTGTATGAAACTATTATATCCAATGGTGTTGGTCTAATAGAAATGTGAGCACTATGTTAAAAGTTATGAGCTCCACAGTCCCATGCTTGTCATGAAAAAAATCATGAAATAGATCATTTTGAATTAGTGATATCTTAACCTCCACAACTCCTATTGAGACGATTTTTTTTAATCAAATATTTTTTATTTTTTTTTAATTATGAGAGGAACTGAGATATACAACTTGTTTAGGAAAATTGTGCACCAAATTGTATAGAAATTGATCGAAATGTCACATCCCTCTTGATCTGTTAAATGTTGTGGATATTCCACAGGAACAATTCGTCACAACAAATCTGATAAGTAAAAATGAAATCTACACTATGAAGGTTAAATTCCTTTAAATTCTAGAATATTTAGTTATTGATTTTATGCTTATGCATGAAATAAAAAAACGCAGAAAATACATAATAGTAAAATAAAATCACACACCATCAACAAAATAACACAAATATTTTCTCTAGGAAACCCTTATGGGAGAAAACCTAACTAGAAGGTGAGGCTGCTCTGTTCCCTTTTCTTTGTTATGGAAATGATGCAAGTACAAAGGAGAAGGAAATCTCTATGGAGTTATCTAATATCTATGGCATGTTAGACTGCTATAGACCATTAACCCTGATGAAAACCAAATATAGGGGTCCTTCATTTCTAGTTTCCAATGATCCCAATCATGGGACTTGTGGGTTATGGACCCACATAATGGAATATAACATGGTCCATGTCACCGCAGCAAAGTCACATTTAGCCATAGGTTCCATACAACCATAGGCGATCGCTAAGAGCTAAGCCAGCAAGTGCTTAGTTGTTTATCAAGATCGTCGGTCATGACTTAATTAGTCGTTTAAAATGGAAGACTCTAATGATTTTCAGGGGCCAAAGGCCTTTCCACAATACCAAAGCTAGTGGGGGGTGAAATGATCCTCCTCTCGACACGTAGAATGCCAATCCATGACATATATCATTTAGGGGATCACCTCTATGTTAACACCTTCACTACTTTTCATGCGAAAGGGTCGGATCATCGTCGATCTTTTTCAATGATCGACAATCAATCACCTTCATCACTAGAATATGACACTTTCATTGTATTTCATATGTGCAACGCTGTCTGATCGCCTCTCTACTCACATGCATCAACACAAGTTTTATGGATTTAAACATATAACAATAAAAACGAAGATATAAAACAACCATACACAATCTGTATTACATCATGCTCGATTACATTCTAAGGACACTCAGGGCCTAGCCTTGATATTACATTGTGAAGGATCCCATCCAAATGATGAAAGGTTACATTTATAACAAGTACAATATGGATCAGATCACTGAAAGGATTGAATCCAATCCCTATGATCACTCACAATCCATGAAATCAGGAAATATTGTAACAATTTATTAACAAACTCAATCAAATTTAGAGGAAATCATATCTTCAAGGCCACGTACACCTTTTGGAAGGTATAAAATCGAATTTGACTTGGGGTGGATTGATGCTCCTCCATTAGACACCTAGGGTACAAAATTTCCATGATCTCCTGATGATGTGTCCCCTATCGTTGCATCTCATCTCCTTTCTCCTTGTCTATCACTTAGCTTGTCCTTATGCTCAACATTAAGTTGCAATGAAGCCTCTACTAACACCTCATTGTCTCTCCTCCTCTGGATTGGCCTTTTGGTATCGCAGTTTCACCATCTATGGAACCTTTCGAGCTTCCTCTGCTCCTTTGGCTATTGCACGCTTCTCACTCCCCTGGACAATTCTTGTTAAAAATAATTAAAAAAAGAACCTAGGCAAGTGTTTCTCATACCCTAGGAGCCCAAGGGGTGGGAAAATGTCTAATGTGGACCCTAGTTATTTAATTCATGTGCTATGAATTAAAAGTGACTTTATGACTTAGGGAAGGTGGGTGAGTTAAGTGAGTTAATATCCACCATTCATCTTGTCCAATCTCAACTCTTGGATCAGATGAATTTTCACCTTCCCTCATTGACTCGATTAGGGAAAGGAGGCACCCCCATTTTCATTTCTTCATGAGAATTTGGAGAAGGTTGAGATAGAAAGGTCGATCTTTGGAGAAGGAGGGAAAACATGTGTCTTGAGGAACGAATTTGTAGACAAGAGTGCAGGAATGTATTTCGAGGTGACTGCTACAATAAAGAGAGAATCCATGCAGTATGAATTATGTACCGTACAATAGAGGAAAGGACAATTAGTACAACATAGGAGGTGCATGCATTTCAAGGTAGGTTTGCACAAAAATCAAGGAACATTTATTGTTGGAATTTCCATACAACAAACCCATATTTTGTGGCACAAATTTCTAGATAGTTATTTACAGCATTAAATGTTATGACAATCGTATTGTGGTACTTATTTCTTGCACAAAAATTGACGAGCTGACTTGGGGACTGTTCAAGAGAATTTTTGGCTCATTTTCTAAGATAATTTTGTGGTGTTTTTTGATATGCATATTGTTGATGTAACAAAAGAATTTATTTGAACTCTGAAATAATAAAAATCCCCTCTCTCATTGGTTTTCTCCTTGTGGGTTTTTCCAGGGTCAATGCGAGACCAAAAATATCTGTGCAATTAATTTCTGATTTAGTGTGATGCTTATAGAAATATTTATTTCTACATTTAATGGTTTTTCAGAATCCTCATGTTTCATTTTTGAGAATTGTTTATATGTTGAGAAATTGCTTTTGTCATTAAAATAGTTTTTAAGGGAATTAAACTATGTCTAGTCTCAGTGAGACTTGAAACTGGGTGGGGTCTAAAAATTTTACATGGTATCAGAGCTTTATTGAAGAGGAATGCATAATTAAATCAACCATATAGAGAGAAGGACATAAGTTACTTAACCAGAATTGTTTTTGGAATTTGTTATTTCAATTGAGAAGGGTCAATGGCTACAGGTTTAAAATTTGAGGACCGACTTGATGGGGTAGCTAATTTTGGTGCTTGGAAGGAGAAAATTAGTTTTCTTCTATAGGAGAGTGAGTTGCGGGACATTGTTCAGAAATCTACAACAAACCCAGTAACAATACCTACATATGCTACAATTTTGGTAACCTATACCAAGAAGAGCATCAAGGCTAAGAGAATAATCCTTGATTCCATCAACAACCACTTTGTTCTACATGTGACAGGGAATACAAATTCCTATGAGATATGGGATTCCTTGACGAAGTTGTATCAAAGTAGAAATGAGAACCGAAAGATGGTTTCGAGAGAAAAACTGAAAATCATTAGAATGACCAATTCTAAAAATGTGGTGACATATCTTACCAGGTTGACATAGGTGAAAGATGAACTTGGTTTTGTTGGGGAGGCCATTGTTGACAGTGGACTTGTGAGGACAACATTGAATGGGGTGACCAAACAATGGGTTGTTTTTGTTGAGGGCATTGTGGAAAGTGAGAATATTCCCAAGTGGGACCATCTTTGGGATGACTTTGTTTAGGAGGAAACCTAGAGATCATATGTGCATGGCAGTTCCTCTACTGGTAATGATGAAGAGAATGTGGCTCTTGATGCTAACAATAAGAAGAAGTTCAAAAAGGGTCCTCAGGAAGGGAAGAATTCGAAGGGTGAAGGAAAGAAGGAAATGAGAAAATTCAAGTGTTTTTCATGTCACAAGTTTGGGCACTATGCAGGATAATGTCTTAATAAGAAGAAGAAGTAGATTGCAACTTTAATAGAGGTGGAGAATGTTTCCTCAAAATTAGACAAGGTTTTTTCTTTAGTGGTGTGTATTTCCACTAGAGCCACACATTCCAGTGTTTGGTATATCGATAGTGGTGTCTCCCGCCATATAACAGGTGTTTGTGAGCATTAGAAAGTTATTACACAGATTGGTGATCTTGAGGTAGTGCTTGGAGATGACCAAATGATCAAGGAAGTTGGTAGTGGGACAATATCATTTTAGAGGGAGTCTCAGCCTCCCATATGTTTGAGTGATGTCCTATATGTTCATGGCTTGAAGAAGAACTAGATTTCACTTTATACTATTGAGGAGAGGGTATATGAAGTGTTGTTCCACGATGAACAGGTGCTCCTATTTCCCAAGGGGTCTAGTATCAATTCGACCAAAGTGATTGGGACTCGACATGAGAAGTTGTACAAGCTCATGTATTAGCCAACTAGTGGAATGTATCATACTACAAGCAATAGTGATCTTTATGATCTATGGCATATAAGGATGGCCCATTTCCATCATGGGGATTTAAGGATATTGAGGGATATTGTGACTAGAGTTCCAGAGTTCAGTACAAAGCAATAGGATATGTGCAAGGGGTGTTCTTTGGGAAAGTACACCGAAACTACTTTTCCAAGCAGTGACAACAGAGAAGTAGGTATACTTGATCTGATTCATTTTGATGTATGTGGTCCTATGTCTTATGCATCTTTGAGTGGTTGTTTGTACTATGTCATATTCATTGATGAAATCTCTTGAAAGTCTTGTATTTTCTTCATGAAGACCAAAGGACATATCTTCAATCCGTTCCAAGAGATCAAAGATCTTGTGGAGAACCAGACTGGGAGTAAAATAAGAGTATTGAGGACAAATAATGCGGGTGAGTATACCTCCAAGGAGTTTAATAACTTATGCATAGGATAGGGCATCAAGAGGGAGTTGATTGTTCCTTACAACCGAAAACAGAATGGGGTTGTTGAGAGTAAGAGTAGGGCATCTGTAGTTTATTTAAAGAATATGAGTCCAGACAGAGCATTGGGGGATAAGACTCTCGATGAGGCTTTCTCTGGGAAGAAGCCTCAGGTTGGGAACTTTATGATTTTTGGGTGCCTTTCCTATTCACATGTCCATTCTAAGAAGAGGACAAAGCTATATCCCATGAAATAAAATGGGATTTTTGTTGTGTATAAAGAGACTTCGAAGGATTTCCACATATACATTCCTTCCTTGAGGAAGACAATTTCACGAAGGGATGTGATATTTGAGGAGGATAGAGAATTTAGGAAGTCACAAGAGATTGATAAGGCTGAGAAATCATCACCTCAGACTCAGGTGAGTCCACAATAGAATTCAATGACATAGATTTTAGGTCCACCAATT
Source organism: Picea engelmannii (assembly GCA_009831015.1). Taxonomy (NCBI): domain Eukaryota; kingdom Viridiplantae; phylum Streptophyta; class Pinopsida; order Pinales; family Pinaceae; genus Picea; species Picea engelmannii. The sequence goes on from ML800586.1 coordinate 151,689, forward strand.
TCGGTGATGACTGGTCCACATGCACAGGGCCACATATGTGAGGATCACAGATTATTGATCCTCATATTTCGGGATCTTATGCTCCAGATTCTACTTTAGGTTCATAGTCTTTAGGTGATGGGGTTGAGAAGGTGGCTTCCCCTCCATGAGACACTACTTCAAGGAGGAGGAATCCCAAGTGGCTCTAGGACACTCTAAAGGAGGCACAAGGATCTGTGGGGAATCCCAAGCAAGTTGTAAGGGAGAGTTAACCTCCTAAGAAATTTTGCAACTATCTTGCAATGGTGAGAAACATCAGGGAGTTTGATCCTTCCACTTTTGAGGAGGTTGTTGGACGTTTGGAGAGATTCCATGATGGAAGAGTACAATTCCATCATGAAGAATGATGTTTGGGAGGTTGTTGCTAGACCTAAGGGGAAGTCAGTGGTGACTTCTAGGTGGTTGTACAAACTCAAATATGTTGCAAATAGCAACATTGAGAAGTACATAGATTGTTTTGTGGATCGGGGGTTCTCATAGGTTTAGGGATTTGATTATGATGATATATTCTCCCCGTTTGCTAGATATACCTCGATCAAGGAAGTTATCTCTATTGTAGTAGAGATGGTTTGGAAGATCCAAAATATGGATGTGAATACCACATTTCTGAATGGTCTCATAAAGGAGGAGGTGTACATTGAGAAGCCATTGTGATTTCAAGTTCATAAGAGAGTATCTCATGTGTGAAGACTAAAGAAGGAATTGTATGGGTTGAAACAACCTCCTAAAGCTTGGTATTCTAGGATTGATGCATGCTTGCAACAATTGGGTTTCAAGAAGAGTGAGCCAGATCCCAACTTGTACTTCATTGTGGTTGGAGAGGATCCTCTCATACTCTTTCTATTTGTTGATGACATTTTCATTACAGGGGTTGAGAGACTCATTACTACCTCCAAGGAGAAACTTGCTTCAGAGTTTGAGATGAAAGATATTGGATTGATGCATTATTTGTTTGGGTTGGAGGTTTGGAAAGAGCATGGATACATATTTCTGGGACAGGGAAAGTATTCTTTTGACATTCTAAGGAGATTCCAGGTGGAGGATTTTAGGCCCATGTCAACACCCATGATTACGAACTGGAAGAAGCTCAATTCTTCTGAGTCACAGTTGGTTGATCCCATATTATGTCATGACTTGATCAGTTCGTTGATGTATTTGGTCAACACCAAACCAGATATTTTTTTTGTTGTCAACACTCTTAGTCAGTTTTTGGTGTAGCCTAGGAGAGTGCACTGGGTGGCAACAAAACATGTTCTCATGTATCTTTGTGGTACAGTGAATTATGGCTTGGACTATCTAAGAGGGGATGGAGTTCCATTGGTGGTCTATACTAATTCATATTGGGCAGGATGTTACAGTGACATGAAAAGTACTTCGGGTTGTTGTTTCATATTGGGCTCAACAATGGTGTCTTGGTTCAGTCTGAAGAAGAAGTCAATGGATTTGAGTTCTCTAGATGTTGAGTATATGGCTTCCAGTTAGGCTAGTTGCGAGGCCATTTGGCTTCGCAAGTTGATGGTAGGATTATTTGGTTTGCAGTTGATACCAACTATGATTTACTGTGACAATTAGAGTTGTATCAAACTCTCTGAGAATCTAGTTTTTTATGACAGGTCTAAGGAAATTGATATTTGATATCACTTCATCCAAGATTATGTTTAGAGAGGAGCAGTTGAGCTATAGTATATATCCATATATATGTACGTCGTTGACATTCTCACAAAATATTTTGGGAAATGGAAGTTTGAATGTTTCAAAGATAAGATTGGGGTGGTGAGTAACACCTTCCTCGGTAAGAGGGAATGCTAAAAATAATTAAAAAAAGTACCTAGCCAAGTGTTTCTCATCACCTAGGCACCTAGTGGTGGGAAAATATCTAACGTGGGCCCTACTCATTTAATTCATGAGATGTGTGTTAAAGGTGACTTTATGACTTAGGTAAAGTGGGTGAGTTAAGTGAGTTAATCTCCACCATTCATCTTGTCCAATATCAACCCTTGGATTGAATGACTTTTCTCCTTCCCTCATTGAGTCAATTAGGGTAAATAGGTGATCTGGATCATTTTCAACACGAAATGAAAGTGGAGATATAATAAATAAATGTATAAAGATATCTTGGATATCCAGTATTATAACATAAATGTATCAGAGATGAAACCATAAACAAAGATATATAGTAATACACAATTTTCTATTAATGAACAAAAATGTACAAAGACTGTAAAATATAGAGTGAAAGACTTGCTAGAATGGTGGCATCTTATCTCTGACAAGAGATGTGATGAATACTCGCATCCATGAAAAGATGATTTTAAAATGAGGCTCCAAAGGCATTTTTATTACAAATAAAATCCAAAACCCTAACCCCGGAAGATGAAAAGCCAACAGTTTTGTGGACCCCATTTTGGGTAGTTTGGTGTATCAACTTCTTGGGGGCGTAACTTTTCAATACGATCTTTGTTAGGGGCACACAATAGCTAGTTGGAAAGGTAT
>ML800586.1:182027-198001 GCA_009831015.1 Picea engelmannii
CATTCAGTTGAGGATTCCCGAAGGACCTTCCGCTGGAGGGAAGAGGAACCATTATCCCTTTCTACAGCGTGTGCTTTGGTTTTTTGTTAATATATCAAGCCTTGAAACCACTGGGAACTCCCTTGTCTCACGTTTGAAGTTTTATTTATGGTTGTAATGTTATTTGCTTTTCAATTCTTAGGTAGATTTTATTTCGTTTGGTTTTATATTCTCTGTTAACCCATTTTGATCCACAGCAAACCTGTTCTGCCTTGCTGAGCCCAACAGGGCATGCTAGTGCTCCCATTCTTGCTCACCCGGCGACGATTCGAGCATGAAAACCCTTCACCCACATCTATGAATGAAAAAGGCACTCCCCCTCTTTAGGATCAGTTGGTTCTAATGGTTGAATTGGTGTGGTTGGGACAATAGCAGTGGGGTATGTGTCAGTGATCTGTCTTCTATCAATATTTTCTAAATCACATTCCAAATCAGGGTTCAACTCCTTGTATTTTATTTCAACCATCAATCATTGTTTTGAGAAACATTCATCAGTGTTGTACGAGGGGATTTTGTGGAAATCGCACCATTTTTCGGTGTCCTTCTTCATCTTACTGTGACCCTTCTTTTCTTGTGGTTTGGACTGGTCTTCAGGAGACTATTTTTTAGGGTTGTCTTTATCATAATTTGGATATTATGGATTTTCATACCCGAACTCCCGTTTTTTCTGGTGCTTAAATATCTTCTCGATTTTAACAACATATCGATAAGCAACATAGAGTGATGAGATGTATAGAAAATGCATTTCATTTTGGATGTATCTATGTAGAGCCCCACGATATTTCAAAAAAAAATGTCGTTCAAAGTCTTTGATACCCATATTGGTGTGCAAGGTATGGAATTTATTGGTGAAATCTAGAATTGCTTGGCCCCTCTCTTGTTGCAGTGTGGTCCATATCATATACTAGTCCTCATAGTTTCCAATAGGGTAATATTGTTCCTTTACCACATCCACAAAAAAATCCCAAGTGGATTCGGCCCCATATATGCCAAAATATTTTGTGGAACTTTTCTCCCAGTAAGTTTCCCACCAATGTTTGACATGGGAGAGATATTTAAGGAGTGTTAAGGTGATCTTTTCCTTGTCGGAAAAATGGTGAACATAGAAATAACCTTCTAGCAGATTTAACTATTTGTCTAGGGAATCCACATCTATCTGACCTTCAAATATGAAAATATAAAAATTAACCTTTTCCTTGAAAGGAGAGGTTCTTCCTAAGTGTTTGTTTGATTAATATGTTCTTGTTGCTATCGGCAGGCGTTGAAGGATGTGGGAAAAATTCTGCATCATTTCATCCCTCTGTTGCGTAAGAGCTTTCTCAAGCAACATAATGATAGAATACTATGCTTTGTAGTTTTTATTTTCTTCCACCATGGAGGATTTCTTGGGCATGAGAGAGAAATTTTATTCAAGAGAGACAGGCTCGAGACCCAAATTTCTATACTCTGACCTCGTGGGGGATATGCACTAAAAAAAAATAGATCAAGAGCAGCCTGCTCTGATACCATTGATCCGGATTATTTTCGCCATGAAATGAGAGAGAAGATATAATCACGAAATGTACATATATTGGATATCCAATATTATAATAGAAATGTATCATATATGCAACCATAAAAACATATATACAATAATACACAATTTTCTATTAATGAGTGAAAATGTACAAAGACTGTAAAATACAGAGTGAAAGACTCGCTAGAATGTTGGACACTTATCTATGAGAAGATATGGGATGGATACTCCCGTCCATGAGGATATGATTTTACAATGAGGTTCCAAAGGCCTTTTTATCTTAAATAAAATCCAAAACCCTAACCCTGGAAGATGAAAAGCCAATAGTTTTGTGGACCCCGTTTTGGGTAGTTTGGTGTATCAACTTCCTGAGGGTGTAACGTTGGCATACAATCTCTGTTTGGGGTGAATAATATGTCATTGGAAAGGTATCATCGAGGAGATTAATTTTGGAGGATCAATCAAATCCTTCAGATATAATTGAGAATCTATAACTCAAAATACCTTCATTTAGGCCCTAAAAATGGCCCCATAAGTTAAAAAAAGCTAAAAATAGTAAATTGCTAGAAAACTATTTTGAGTGAGTTGGAAAAGGTGGGTGGCCATTGATATACACCTAGATCAATCCTCCTTACTTAGGAAGAAATGGTATCCATTGCTTTGAGTTCCTGGGGGAGAGGGAAAAGAGTTTGTTGAATCTGCATCTTGATGAGTTGTTTGGCTTGTTCGAGAAGTTGCGTTGCTTAGCTTTTTGAAGGTTGTCACGAACCTATGGCTAGAAGGGTTGGATCATTTTAACTAGTATAAATACATGAGATGTCTATGTGTAGAAGGAATATTTTTTCTTTGTTGCAGTATTATCGACCTGCTTCTATTGGATATAAGGTTCTTGGGCCAAGGTTGTAGTGGTTGCAATATCCTTTTGTTCACCTTTTGGACAGATTGTGAAGAAGCTAATTTTTGTAGTATGAAATACTACCTTGTGACATTGTTTAGGTGGGACAGTAGTTGGAACCACCTCTAGTATCATGTAGAGATGACCCCCTAGAGTAATAGTAAAACTATGAGGTCGAGACTCATAGATAGAATGGCGCTTCCACATATATGGCTGGCCCAAGAGAACATCACAGACATCCAATGGGGAAAATTCACATAATACCTCATCCTCGAAGGGTTGGCTGGCATATGAAAATCGAAACTATTGGCTGACACAGAGATCTTATCCCTGGTGAAGCCACCCTATGTTGTATGGTTTTGGGTATGGTATTGTCAACAATCCCAACTGTTTGATGCACTAGTAAATTTAGGTCATTTTGCAATCTCTCTTTCGACTCTCTTGCGACATTATGTCATGGATATTGCGACAAATATTGGGTCTCCCAAATGTCTCTTCACGTGCCATGGAAAGTGTGATGAACCTAAAAAAACGTCACAAGAGAGATGAAACAAGGAAGTTCTCGCACGAGCAATAAAGAAGGGATATCGTCGCAAGAGAGATAAGGTATGGAAATCTTCGCAAGAACGACAAGGAAGGGATATTGTTGCAAGAGAGACAAGGTAGGGAAATCATCACAAGCACGACAAGGAATGGTAATAGTCGCAAGAGAGATAAGGTAGGGATTTCATTGCAATAGAGACAATGTAGGGAGATCGTCGTAAGAGAAACAAGGTATGTGAATCATCGCAAGAGCGACAATGTACATATATCATCACAAGAGAGACAATGTAGGGAGATCGTCGCAAGAGGGACAAGTTAGGGAGATCGTCGCAAGAGAGACATGGTGAATAATCTTATGAAGAATCAGTTTTTGAAGGCATCATCACAAGAGTGATGATTGTAAGGATTATTGCGACAAAATAACTATACAATCAATGAATATTTTTTCGTCAATGGTATAGCTATTTCATCGCAAGAATCCGTACAATCATCGCTCTTGTGATGACATATACTTGTTTCAAAAAAAAAAAAAATGAGGCCCTTATTGATAGTATGTTGATCATTCTTTTATTATATATGGTTCATGAATGTGCAAAGTATTTACTACATACATTTTTAACCAAAAGTGCACAGTCTCTAAAAATGATTTTTGAGAAAAAAAAATTGCCAAACATCTATAACATTCATTAATAAAAATGCACTAATAAAAAACAAGTCTACTGATAAGAAATTATGGTAAATGTAATTAATTAAATAATTTTTGAACATCTTATTTCAAACTTCCAACAGTAGAACCCTAAGGAAAATGTTGGACTTTGGGTTTAAAACCAAAAAAAATAACATAAGAAAACCAAACATCTTATTTCAAACTTCCAACAATATAACCCTAACTACGTTGAGGAAAATTTTGGAGCTTGGATTTGAAACCAAAAAAAATGAAATGAGAAACACCAATGTCATCAGAATAGAAGCTAGACAAATTTCTCTAGTAATAAAACCTAGGAGATTTTTCAAGGAAAAAAAATACTTAACACAAACACACAACTTTGCACAAAACACTGAGCCTAATATAGGAAATTGATAAACCCTAGAACCCTTGCATGTCTAAAAACCATGCAATCTCCAATGATATTTGTTGGCAGAAAAACCTGCAATGGCAACATTTGTTGGTAAATAGAAACCTTGCATCTACAATGACATTAGTTTTATGTTTTTTTCTCTCAACCCAAAAGCTAACTAAGATTTTAAAAAGGAGTAAATATAACTTTTAACTTGTTCAAAAGGATACCTGAAAATGAAAGCGCGTGTCAAAATCCATAACCTTCACCTTTCAAAACCTGGGATCCCCTTTTATTAGAAATCCAAATCCATAACCATGACCTTTCAATTCTACTTGCAAAACCTTGGTGAAGGCAAAGGCTTTAACCTCTTATTTCCACCTCTATCAATTAAACCAATGAAGAACGCCTTACCAGAGGAAATAGATATAGCCATTCTTTCTTTCTTTTCAAATAATTTTTATTTTGTGGAATGAACAAAGGAAATGAGGTTGGAATGTGAGAATCCATCAGGCCAATTGAACTTTTTTTGAAATTCTCCTATGACCATGAAGGGTGAAATCCATCCTCTTGTGATAATTGTATGCCACAAATAAAGTATGAAATCACTCTAGAAGTGGCATTGATATGACCTACAAGGCCAAAATGAGTTGATGTTAAGAGTTAAATAATCGCCACAGTGAGTGCATACATTCCCTCGATGACCATGTGGAAGATAGCACATTGGCTTTTAGTCTGCAAGTTGGATGACCACCCTTATGTGGCCATCACATGGTGGACCCTAGTTGAACCCTAAACTAGCATGAACTTGTTAACTTTTGTTTTCACATTAGAATTTAGTCTAAGGACCATGTGGAATATAACACATTGGAATTCAGTCTGTAATTTGGATAACCACCCTTATGTCACCATCACGCGACAGGCCCTAGTTGAACCCTAAACGAGTGTGTACTCTCACTTTTTTTAACACATTGGTGTTTGAGGACCGTGTGTAATATAACACATTAGAATTCAGTCTGCAAGTTATATAACCACCCTTATGTCACCATCACATGTAGAACCCTATTTGAACCCTAAATGAGGGTGAACCAACTTTTTTTAACACATCAGAATTCAATCTGAGGATCACTCTTTTTTTTGTGACCATCAATTGGTGAACGACGAACCATGAAGTCTCTCTTCATGTCAATAGGTAATTAACCCTAGTCAAACCATGAACTCTCTCTTCATGTCAACAGGTCACCCTATTCAAGCTAACATTTGAACCAAAATATATAAAAAGAATAAATCATTTGAACCAAAATCTAAAAAGAATAAATCAAGATACACATGCATATATAGAGGAAGCTTGGTAAGGGTTTATTTCTACCATGCTCCACCACCTTTCTTTCATTCATAGTAGATCGAGCTCTTCTTTGAGCTAAGGAATGATATGGCTAACTAGATACACTAGTACACCCTCATGCACTAGCGAATTGACATGCTCTATGATGCCTTCTCGAATGCACCTGCAGCTCAACATTGCCTGACCTATGCAAGGCCTTTTGTGCTCCATCCCAGGGACGATCCCTTCAGTAGTGCTCCAAACGACATGCCCTTAGGTGATAATGTGTAATTTATTTTCTATGGTCACCTCATACACTCTCAACTCAGCTCTATGTACTACGATGATGTAGTTTTACAGTTCTTTCATCTTTTTCCAGTTGGTAGTTTTTCTTATATGCATAGAACAACTCAGTAAGAACTTGAATCTGCCACCTGCTCTGGTTTCCATTTGGACGGACAGATGGTAGATAGCAATTTTGACTAATGACATCGCAGTCTACCACCTTTTCTGGTTTCTGCTAATTTGGCGGAACAAGTGGAAGAATGTTGACATCTGGCATTTCTGTACTCTAAAATATCGGTAATAGGAAACTCCTTTTTTTATTTACAAAAATAAAAACTACCAGTAATGAAAAAACTTCCATGTTGATCTTGACATGTGATTTTATGGCCATGGAGATTAAAAAATAACAAATAGGACTAATAACACTTCATAATTGGTTCATAGTGAAATTCCTTACAACATAATTACTATAAAAATAATGAAACCACTAAACTACAATTATCATTTTTCACTTGCATACATCACACAAAGAACTTCTACACATTAAATTTTTTTTACAAAACTCGCAGACATTATACACAAAATTCTTGCAAATATATCCAATAAACTGATTACACACAATTTCTAAAATCTATAGTTGTGATAATACATTGTATACAAAAAATTATTGCAATGTATTCAATAGAGTGATTAGACACAATTTCTAAAATCTACAGTTGTGATAATGAACTATGTTTGTGATTGTTTCTCGTAACCAAGTCTCCATTTTTTTGTTGAAAGAAATAGGGTAGTTGGATACAATACACCCATTGACTCATAAATAGTTCATAATCTAATTTTATGTTATAAGTCTTATAGTAAGTCTTTAATCCAATTTTCCCCTTTAACGGTTAAAAATTTAGAAGGCTGCCAGAAATTCTAGGTTGGTTTAGATAAAGATTCCAATAGAGTATAGAGAAAATAATTCCTAGTAAAATTTGCAAATTCATGCTTATGAAGGAAGTGTAATAATAACATTAACAATTACCTGAGAAGATTGGCCCCTTGTACCTTTCAATAGAAAATTAATAACCATTATTGGCCCCTTGGGCCATTGTGCAACCAATAGTTATAATCTAGTTACAAAATTCTACTTGATATGGATGCATACCATATATTGTGTGGGCCTTTGAGGACTACACTAATTTTTTTTTCATTAGAATAAAATCCACTGGCCTTCAAATAAACATTAGCGTTGTTATAGCAAGATTTTCCTCACCCCATGAAATCTTGCACAAAAGGCCTTTTTACATTTCCCCATGCAGAATTTTAATCCCTTTTTACAAATCCCAGAGCTAAAAATACATTTTTTTCCACATATACACACCTTTCCTACTATACAACATGTGTATACACAAGTTGCACCACTATAGCCCATGTACATAGGGAAATGTCCCCAAAATTGAAAAATGGTGTTAGGTTTCCATGTCATGACAAGAGATCAATTATCCTTGGCCTTCCATATACTGGAAACATTCCAACTTGGCCCTTCAGTTCCACTTGAAGGCTATAAATGGGCCAATTCCGATCTATGGAAAAGAAATAAAAAGAATTTAAATTTTAGAGCAAAGTTACTCTAGAGGAATTAATCACTTCACATTGAGTGTGCATCCCTTTATCCTTTAAGTTTGAACACAGTGTTCAAGCCCCAATCTCTTCCCTTGTTTGATGGAGAATTTCATTCTCTCTCTTATATGAGCTTGACTTTGGTGGAGGATTGAAGTGGTGGAGGCCCAGCTGGAAGGAACTTATATTCTCGGTTCCGAACTGTGCCGACACGAAAGTCTGTAACTTATTCACTTATGTTGATTATATCTTAATAGATATACTCTTTTCCCATCCAATTGATATCTTGCAAATATTTCAATTATTATTCCATGGGTTTATTTGTTATAAATGTTAATGGATTATTCTATTGAATGTTCTAACATCATATATTATCACCATATGCTTGTTTTGCTTGGTTTTTGAGGACTATTTGAAGGTATATTGCTTTGGTTCAAGTTTTCAATGATGGACTTCATCGAACGTACAAGCAAGGTAGGCCTTTTATCTTGTCTGGATAACATATTTGTTTATATAACATACTTGATAATAGAGTTGTTTTCTTCAGCCATTTTTGTCTGTTGTGGTTTGCTCCTATCCATAGAGAGATTTTCCTAGTAACATAATTGGCGACCATACTGGGGATTGAATGTTCTTTATTTGGGTTTGGAGTGTTTTTCTCTTTAGATTGTTCTCATTCATATTTTGTTTCTTTTCATATCATTGCTTGACAACCTCTTTTCACTCCGGTTCTGATTCTTCCATCCTTCGCCTTAGCCTAGCTATGTTTTGACACATATGCGTGGGTTTTTTCTTAACAGTTGCTTACATATGCATGCTTTCCCTCTGCAAGTTGTGTACATATGCGCTCTTCCCTTGAATAGTCTCATACATCAACCTATTTTTCTTGTTTGTTGTGTTTGGTGGTTGCTAGGTAGGTTTTGATGATTGTTGAGTCTTCTTGGGTCTCTATAGTGAGTGTTAAGTGTCCGTGGAATGACAAGAAGCATATATTTGGTTGAATTTTTGGGCGGTTCCTTTCTCATCATATTTTCATTTTGATTGTCCTTGCACATTGGGCTAGGTATTTTGGTCCTTGATATCCTACTTGGGTCATCTTTGTCTATACACAAGTTGTTCAGTCCATGCAGTTTCATTTATCTTATATTGAAAATAAAAAAATATTAGGCATTTTACATTGATTGGCATTTTGATCTTTTGAGTCTTTGTCATTTATCTTAGTGCATGTAAAGAAACAATGAATTTTTATTTAGAATTGCATAATTGAATTGAAAGTTACATTTTTAAGAAGCATATCATTCGTTGGAAATTGAATTTAGGACATTGGATTGTTTTAATATTCATTTACTTTACTTGTTGAGTCATAACATCACTAGTTTCACGACCGCACCATTTTGAGTAAACAAAACCATTAAAATTAACACTATAATTTAAAATTGATTAGTAACGATTTTATTTTCTTGGGTGCACAAACTAGCTTAGGATTTAGTGCCTTGGAATAGGATTTTTTGAGTAAACTTATCCAAGGATATTAAATCAACATATGTTTCTAACTAAGGGAGTGGAGAAATCCATTGTCTAATTAGTAATGTTAGGAGGCTCCACCTACGCTAGAGATAATCATGAGGTCGTGGGAGTTCGTTTGAAGGGATATCTCCCTTATACCTTCTTAGCGTCAGAGATATTTATGGGGATCTATTCATAGCTAGGGATCTTGCTAGTGCCCTTACCTCCATGAGAGGTGGTGTTTTCAAGGTTTCAGGCTTTGCTACCCTTCCCATATGGTGGATCTGACTTACGACTTCTCGCCTGTGCATCGGTTATATAGTGGTTGCTCGGTTTCTTGACTTAGGTGCCACATAGGTTACTTGCAGGGGTTATTCTGTAGGTACCCTAGGTTGGATAAGGTTCAGATAACACACAACCTTTATGGAGGATTACCTCTCTAGGGGGATCTGACCGACTAGTTATTAATCCCAGGAGGGCCTTTATAATTGATTTTGATACCTCTGATCTTTAGCAGGGAGTCTTAGGCCCCTCTTGGGCGAGGAATACCTACTTTAGTGAGGGATGGCCCTTTCAACCACTTTATCTTGTTTGTGTGAATCTTGGTCGTTTGATTATTTCTGGTGTTCTCTTTGATTACTAGTTTTCCTTAGGATTTGTCTTTATATCTTGGGTCTTAAATCATTGTGGAGAGAAACCAGTTTCCCTATCGGTCTCGTCGCTTATTACAGTTACCACCGGATTTCAAGTCTTTTCCTTCTAAAAGGTGTAGAGTTTTTTGATGTGGTACACACACCTCGACTTATCAAACTTGTGATTCTACAAGGATGAGTACTGAAGTGAGTCATCAAGATACTAGGATCCCTTCAACTCCCACACCTACTATATTCAATGGTACTCCTTTGAATCCTTCAACCAAAATGGTTTTAGTGTCGAGGGAACCTATCATCACTGTTTCCCGTCCTATAGTGAAAACTCAACCTATTTCCATGAAACCATTTGGGTATCTTGTTCACTCACTAGGCTATAATGTTCATTCCATCCCTATGGCCTCTAGTACTTTTTCCTATGGTATGTCAAATTTTACCTCGTAGTTTTCAAACTCCATACCAGTTGATGGCCCTAATGCTAGCATTAGACATGGGGGAAAAACTACTTGTTCCATCCTATACCCTCATGTCCTCAGTGTCAATTAAAACCAACACGTTTGTCATGATGAATCCACCTTCATCCTCCAGATTCATACCCAGTTAGTTTCACACCTTGGGAAACCCCCAACCCAGAGCCACTCCGACTGGGGGTAATTTTTATAACCCCCATCAGAACATTACTACTAGAATGATTTCCAACCAACCTCTTATGAATCAACCTATAGGAGGGTATTACAATCCCAGACATGTCCATGGTGCTTACCAGAACCCTGGATGGGCTGTAGTTCCCCAAGCACAATATTTCCAGGGAGATTGGGGCAAGATGTCGCAACCTCGTCTCCCTTTTATTTCCATGCTTAATCTTCCAGACTTGTCTAAGTTGATGAATGACCCTATGTGTCATGATCCTACATGGCCCCCTGTTCCCAGAAATATTCCTTTAGATATTCTGAAATTCAAAGGTATGAATGGCGAGGATCCTAGTGATCACGTCATCGCCTTTAAGCTATGGTGCTCTCTAAATTCCCTTAATGATGATTGCATTAAGTTAAGATTATTTCAATGCACCCTCATTGGGGTTGCTTTGAAATGGTATATCGAGCTACCTAGGGGGGCATATGCGACCTTTAGTCAGATGGTGATAGTCTTCCTTAACCACTTCCAATTGCCAGTTCGTTACGGTGTTGGCTTAAAACGTCTGTCGACTTTACCCTAGGAAACAACCACTCATATATTGGATCACATTGAGGAGTGGCGTACACGAAAGAGGTTTATCAAGACCTGCATCCCCCCATATTTCCTATTAGAATGGTTCCTTAATTCCCTGCAACCTCCTATATAGAAGGATGTTGCTACATCCAGTCTTACATCTGAGGAAGAAGAAATTTTCAAAGCCCAACAGTTAGATAATATATATGCTCAGTCTGGGATGTTATACCAGATTCTTCTGAATGCACCAAGGTCAAACTATGACCCTATAAAAAATATCGGGCCTCATGATGATGGCATTGTAGGCTCTGCCAATGTGAAATCCATAGACTTGGTGAAAAGCCATTTGAAATATTTGTCTCTGAAATAGTTTGTAGGAGGGCCAACTTCATCTGTGTCTTCCAATCCCACTCAGTTGGCGGATGTATATTCTATGCAATCATCGACCGACCCAAATGGTAACCAACAACGAGGTGGGAATAAGAATAAAGGACATAATAATAATCGTAAGGGTGGGAAGAATAATAATAAACCCAAGGACAATGGCAATAATGAGAAAATGAATAATAATGTTGGTGAGGGAAAGAAAGAAAGGCGTAAGGTGAAATTTCCCTGTAATGTTTGTACAAATGATCATCTTACTCATTTATGCCCCAAACTTGCAGAAGCTGCGAGGATCTTATCCCTACCGCCCACCGTGTTTTCAAATCCTTTCCCACAAAACCAACACATGGCCTCGAGCTCCTCAAATAACAGAAATGTGGTTGGTGGAAGTCAAAAACTATCGTCACAAGAAGGTGATTGTTTGTGTATCAATATGGTCAATTCTCAGGTTCATGTAGCCACTCAGTCTCATGATTACGGTTCTCCACAAAATGCACCTGGTCCAAAATATCCTCCTCCTACTCTAGAGATTCCATTGTAGATAGAAAAACCAGATCCACCACCTCGTATTATGAAAAGAGTACTTAAGCGCTCTACCCACAATCCAAATCCTAGAGCTTCCCAGAATTACTCTATTGTTGAGGACGTGGTTCAAACCCCTTGTCCGATGTCGGCTTTGAAGGTACTCCAGACATGTCCTTCACAGAGGAATTCCTTGTTATCTTTGTTACAAGCTCTAGACCCCAGTGGATATAAATTTATCAAGTTTGACATCACAGATGTGAAGTATCTCTTGCCTTACCATGTGGCATTCCAAATCCACTTGAGGTACTCAAAGTATACCATCACACGTGTGTTTGTTGATGAATATGTTGCTACGTGTGTGATGTCCCTGATCTTTTGGAAAGCTCTTGTCTCTTTAACTCTCATTCAATATCCAACCATGTTGACTTCTTTTGACGGTCGTTCCTTCTACCCTCACGATATATTTCCTTCATTTCTAGTCTAGTTAGGTGGGAAGACAATAGAGGTGTATGTTGAGGTTGTTGATTCACCCCTTGATTATAACTTATTACTAGCACGCAATTGGACTTATGCTATGACTCTCGTCGTATTGTCCTTCTTTTGTACTCTTTGTTTTCCTCTCGATGGAAATATCGTGACGAATGACCAATTATCATTTGCGTATGATAGCCCCAATGCATATGTTGGACCATCGATCCTCGTGATCAACAATTCTCAGTCGACAACTGAGAATATCAGTGTCAGAATGTATTCATCCCTTATGGATACCTTCAACTTCATGGCACTGATTCACCATGTTTACGCCATGTCCAGTAGGCCAATTTCATCAGAGAGGTCCATTCCTTTCCGAACTTCCTATTTTAATGATCCGTGGACCCTACCTTCCTCGACTTCGTCTTGTGAAGGTCAATCAAATTCTGAAATGGCCATGCCACTATTGACAGCAGAGATAGCATAGCAATTCATTCTTAACTCTTCTGTCGATATCGATCCTATTACCTTGCAAATGGAAGAGGAGGATCTCATTATTAAGCCCGTGTGGGCCACTTTGTCATCTTGTTCACATGAATACCTTGATGAGACTTTTTTCTTAGATTAATCTATCATTGAAGCCATGAATGGTTTTGACAAACCTTGGGATTATATGCATCATCGCTCTTATTTTCTCCCAGAGCTTGCTAGAATCAAACAATATGACTTTAAATATACTTTGAGTGACACAGTCGGTCACGTCGTAGTTCCACTTGATACACATGGCATTTATGCTGAGGGAAATATGGAGACTATCTCTCCTACTATCATGATCGATATATCTCGTACCCCTAGCAAGATAGAAAATGTACACATTGGTACAGATTGTTCATGAGAAGAAATGTTGATGTATACCGAGCTCTTCAAGGAATTCTGATATGTATTTTCTTGGTCATATGAAGAGATGCTAGGAATCGACCCTCAAATTGTCTAGCATGATATTAGATCATATCTAGATGCTAAGCTTGTTCGAAAATGTCTTAGAGTTGTCAATCCATGGAAGGCCCCTTCTATTAAGGAAGAGGTAGAGAAACTACTTAATGTTGGATTTATCTACCTAGTTCCCTTGACTGAATGGGTATCCAATCCCATTCCTATGAATAAGAATCAAGGAACCATTCATGTATGCATGGAATTTCGTGACTTGAACAAAGCATGTCCTAAAGACAACTTTTCGACACCTTTCATCGATCAGATTCTCGACGAGTGTGTGAGAAGCGAAGTCTTTTCTTTCATGGATGTATTTTCAGGGTATAACCAAATTCAAATTAAACTTGAGGATCAACACAAGATGACATTTAGTTTTCCTTGGGGTACTTTCGCATACCAGAAGATGCCTTTCAGCCTTAAAAACGTCGGAGCAACTTTCCAACGTGTTATGACCTTCGCATTCCACAATCTTAAGAATATAGTCGAAGCTTATCTTGATGATCTTGCTGCTCACTCTCATAAGAGAGTGGATAACCCTAAGAACCTTCCACTAATTTTTGAAATATGTCGTAATTAGTAAACTTTTTACGTCAGTTTATAGTAAACTATGCCAATATTACTAAAGTTTTCATGTGTCTTTTGAGTAAGGACACCCCTTTTATTTGTGATGAGCGATCCCATGAATCTTTCAATGCTTTGAATAAATCCTTGGTATCGACGCGTCTGTTGAAGTCTCCTGACTATAGCAGGGATTGCTTGCTTTATTTTTTTGCATTCGAAGAAACGATTGGTATTGTTTTGGTTCAGGGGGATGATGAGCTCCACGAGCACGTCATCTACTATCTTAGTAGGAACTTAGTTGGTCCTGAGCTCAAATACTCTCATGAAGAAAAGCTAGCTTTGGATACCGTTCAAGAAATCCAACGATTACATAATTATATATTTCTTTGCAAGACTACTGTGGTTTCCAATGTCAATCCATTTCAATACATCCTTACCAGGTGTATCATAGGGGGAAAATATAATAAATGGATTGTCATTTTAAAAGAATTTGATCATGATTTCTCTTCTACAAAATCAAAGAAATCACTAGTCTTTGCAGAGTTAATATCCAACTTCCCACGATTGGACAAGGATTTTATTCATGTCGATTCCTTTGCAGATGAACAAATCTTCCTTGTCTCATCATCCGACCCTTGGTATGGAGACATTGTTCTCTATATTCAAACTTTGAAGTTTCCTCAGCATCTCTCACGAGATGACTGATGGCATGTATGATACCAAGCTAAGAATTACATTATCGCTGGTGACACTTTGTATCGTCGAGGAATAGACAATATTTTGCGTCATTGTTTAACTCACGAAGAAGCCAAGTCAGTTCTAAACGATTGCCACAGTGGGGCTTGTGGTGGTCATATATCCGGGCTTGCGACAACCCAAACAATTTTGCGAGCCGGTTATTTCTGTCCATCTATCTTTAAAGATTGTGTTGAAGAGGTTAAGAAGTGTCACCACTACCAAATGTTCACTCCTAAAATTTTCTTGCATTCAACCCGTCTTCATCCAGTCATTATCATTGGTCCCTTCACCAAATGGGGGGTAGACTTTGTGGATTGCAACCCAACTTCGACTGGGTGGCATCACCACATTATCATGGTCATGGACTACTTTACTAAGTGGGACGAAGCCATGCCTACAGTTAAATGTGACGGGAAGACTGTCGCCTTCTTCGTATTCAATCAAATTATCGCCAAGTTCAGTATCCCTAGTGAGATTGTCACTGATCATGGCATCCACTTTCAGAATGACATGATGGAAGAGATAGCATCCAAGATGGGGTTTAAGCATGGTCATTCTCCCCCTTACTACCCCCGGGAAAATGCATAGGTAGAGGTCGTCAACAAGTTTGATCCGGATTTATGTAGGAACATAATGAAATACAAAAACACACATAAATGTAGAGATGCAGTGGAAATAAGACTTCATTTCATTAATAACAAATGACTGAAATATGCTTACAGACAGAATGGAAATAAACTAGCTAGGGCGCTAGTAGCTTATCTCTGAGAAGAGATGTGGCTGCTACTCGCATCCGTGGGAAGATGATTACAATGAGGCTCTAGAGGAATTTTTACAATAGATGAGAATGCCAAAAGTCATAGACATCCAAAAAGCTCACCCTAGGAGATGAAACACCAAAAGTCATGTGGGCCCCGTTTGGGTAAGTTAGTACATCAACTTCCCGGGGTCGTAACTTTTGCATACGATCTCCGTTTTAGGCGTGTGATATCTCGTTGGAAAGGTATCATTGAGGAGATTAATTTTGGGGGCTCAATAATGTCTTTAGATATCATTGAGAACCTCGATCTAAAAAAACCTTCATTTAGGCCCTCAAAATGTCCTCGGAAGTTAAAACCTGCTAAAAATAGTAAATTGCCAAAATTGCCAGAAAACTATTTTGAGCCAGTCGAAAAAGGTGGGTGGCCACCGATATCCACCTGGATCAATCCTCCCTCCTTAGGAAGAAATGGTCCCCATTGCATTGAGTTCCTCCATGAGATGAGGAAACTTCTGTTGAACTTGGTCCCTGGTGAGCCATTTGCCTTGGTGAAGGATTTGGCCTGCTTTGACAACTCGATATAGCGATATACTTTGTTTTCGGGTGTGATTGATCTGTGTATCCATGATCTGATCAGTTCTGGCTTGTTCCATGCAGTCTATATTTAACTCTGTTGGTGTGAGTTGTTTTTCCATGTCAGATGTGTCTAGTAGAGGTGGAAAGTAGGGCCGAAGGCGGTCCACATTGAACACTGGGTGCAGAACAAGGAATGGTGGAATGTTGAGCTCAAAGGCATTTTCCCCTACAGCCTTGGTGAGGGTGTACGACCCATATCGAAGTGGACGAAGCTTGCAGTGGGGTCCAACGAGGTGCTCCTTTTGCAAATGCAGCCACACTTTGTCGCCCACTTGGAAG
>ML800586.1:200935-254808 GCA_009831015.1 Picea engelmannii
TCTCGGAAAGAATTCCAAGTGGGTGCGGCCGAGAACAAAGAGGGTTCTCCCTCGCCCTCTTGCTCCGAGTAGGTTTCCCACCAGTCCTTGACATGGGGGGTGGCTTTGAGGAGTGCGAAAATAATCTTTTCTCGATCGGAAAAATCATGAACCGAGAAATATCCTTCTAATATATTCAACCATCTATCTACGACATCTGCATCTATTTGTCCATCAAATATGGGAATGTCAAATTTTACTTGTACCTTAAAAGGAGTGGCACCTCCAGAGTGGCTTCTGGATGTCGATGCACCGCCAGTCAGAATCCGTTGAAGAATCTGGGCAAAGTTGTCCATCATCGCGTTCCTTTGTTTCTCGAGGGCCTCCTCGAGCAACATTTTGATAGGATATCCTGCTCCGTCATCTTTATTTTCTTCCCCCATGGGTGGTCATCGAGGTTTGTGAGGCTGATCTTGCAAAGGTTCAACCAGATCGAGCCCCAACTCCTTATACCCCGATCTCGTTGGGGACATGCAAAGAAGGATCGAGAATGAGCAAACCGCTCTGATACCACTGATCCAGATTTATGTAGGAACACAATGAAATATAGAAAAACACATAAATGCAGAGATGCAGCAGAAATAAGACTTCATTTCATTAATAACAAATGACTGAAATATGCTTACAGACAGAATGGAAATAAACTAGCTAGGGCATTGGTAGCTTATCTCTGAGAAGAGATGTGGTTGCTACTCGCATTCGTGGGAAGATGATTACAATGAGGATCTAGAGGCATTTTTACAATAGACGAGAATTCGAAAAGTCATATACATCCAAAAACCTAACCCTAGGAGATGAAACACCAAAAGTCATGTGGGCCCCGTTTGGGTAAGTTAGTACATCAACTTCCCGGGGTCATAACTTTTGCATACGATATCCGTTTTAGGCGTGTGATAGCTCGTTGGAAAGGTATAGTAGAGGAGATTAATTTTGGGGGCTCAATCATGCCTTTAGATATCATTGAGAAACTCGATCTAAAAAAACCTTCATTTAGGCTTTCAAAATGGCCCCAGAAGTTAAAATCTGCTAAAAATAGTAAATTGCCAAAATTGCCAGAAAACTGTTTTGAGCCAGTCGGGAAAGGTGGGTGGCCACTGATATCCACCTGGATCAAAGTCTCTCAAAACCATTTTGTAGAAAACTATCAGCAGAGAAAATCTGACTAGCACATTATGTTATATCTCGCACTCTAGGCATACCGAACCTCGGTCAAGACTTCCACCAGATTTTCTCCTTTACAGTTAGTACATGTTATGTAGTCGATATTACCTATTGAATGAAAAATACCTTCTCTTATATTTCCATTCGTGCTCCTCCCTGACACTTTCGATCTCGATCGATGCCTTGTACACCTAGAGAGCCTTAACGAGCAACGTTGAGATGCCTCTATGACTATTGAACCGAATAAACGACGTGTCAAGTTCCAATACGATAAGTTTGTTTGTCCTCGATTATAACCTGAGGGTGACTTGGTACTTTTATATGATCAAGCCAAAGAACCACTGAGGTAGGCATGTTCAAGCCCACATGGCACCGTCCTTATATCATGCGACGTGTCTTAGAAAAAGGATCCTATGAGTTAGAAGATTATGAAGGGAACATGTTTACCGAGCCCAGGAATGGGCTCTACCTGAAAATATATTATGCTTGAGCCCCAATCTTGGGCATAACTATTTGTATACTAATGTAATTTAGTGTATATATATTTTCCCTTTATTTTTCATATTCATCTTGATTATCGATTTTTCCCTTGGTTGGAAGATGTCAATGAAGTCTTCGGTTTACCTAGAATTCACAAACGGAGTTAGTCGTCATACACGAAACTTGTCTTCCACTGCTTGGGTGGTTTACTCATCCGAGGGTCTACTGGTGTCTTAAGGTGGTGTGTTCCTAGGTCCATCCATGAATAATGTGGCCGAATATAGTGTCGTTATATAACTTTTGCACGATTCCATTTCCCATGGTATTCTCTCTTTGGAGGTTAGCCTGGATTCCTAGTTAGTAGTATGTTAGTTGAGTGATAGTTACAGTGTGTGAGATCCTACATTACTCTGATGATTCCTATGGGTACGTATTTTAGAGACACAATTTGATTTTATTACTTATCATCACATACCTAGGAGTTCTAATTATGTATCTTATGCTTATGCTAATTTTGTTTTAGATTGGTATTTGTCACACAACTAAAGAAAATAAAACAATCTCATCAATGTACACAATATAATATAAGTAAAGCAGAAGAACCTTGTTTTATATATATTTCAAAAAATATGGTGTTTATGGTACAAAATTGGGGTCAACACCCTCAATAGACATATACGGCCAATAATACAAGAACCATGAAATCTACGTCTGTGGCACCATATGTGTGTCATGATAAAAAGCTACGACATTTGTGAGACACTGAAAGAGCCACACCCAAGGTATGGGCACACCAACCACTTGTCGTTGCGTGGCCTCCGACATATCCTCTACCTGAACCATCAGAATCCTATGTATCAAATGAGACAATTTTCCCTGCACATTTTGAAGGACTCTCTCTGCTTCTCGTCCCACCACCTCATCTCCTCTGTACCTCTGACTATGTCTTGGAAGCCCATCGACCGTAGTGGACCTACATATGCATCACACAAGTGTCTAGTTAGTAGTTAAACATCATCCAAAAATGTTTTTGTTTTAGTATACAAAAATATAAAAAAATGAAATATTTAAAAACTATGACATACTTATGTCCTCGTAGGAGGTCCTTGGTGGCAATGGCATGTGAGGGTCCCCTCTAAAGTCGATCCCTACATAGGTTTATTCATCCAAAGCAATGACCTGTCTCCTCCATTAGTAAAAGAAATCATCATTGTAGGGTGTGGGCACACTACCTGCCCCCTGCTGTCTCATTACCTCAGTCCACCATGCCATGGCTAGATCACGAGCAGGGATGATTTTAAGGATGGAAATTTATTTTAAAATGTAGAAACCTTTGCGAATATTACTAATCCTTCATATGTCAATATAAATGTCTGACGATATTTTTTTAAAAATATTCAAATTTCTAAATATCTTATATAGTGTTTATTAAATTTTGGCGATTTTTAACGTAAAATAATTTTATCCTATAGAATTTGGGTGAATCATTTTTAAAATAACGAATCTCCTTTTTGGAAAAACCATGGAAACATAGACCATGAGCAAAATTTATCCCCTAAAATCATCCCTGATCATGAGGTACCCGAGGAATGATCTTGACTCTAGGTCCCAAACCAGGAACCCGCTCAAAGAAAAATCTACACAAGATAGATGCAAACCCGAAGTTCCTCTTGTCACCTTGTTTGCATTCTATCAACTGGCTCTTCATGTTATCCAGTAGTGAGGTGCACTAATCATACACCATGGGTCTCAATCACTCTACAGAATAGAACATGAGCAGCCTTGATGCCTGGTCCAAGGAAGTTGATGCTTTGATCCTAGTCAAAGCGAGGACAACAATCTTGAGGATGAGATTGTTGATCGCTTGGATGGGGAGTTGACTCTTGACCTTCTTATTCCATGATATATAGTGAACATCTATGTACTCTTCTATATTCAGACCGCTCCTAGCTCACCAGGATTTGAGGTTCACCACCTAACCTTGGCGTGAAAACCTAGTCAAGAAATATATATCCTCAAATTCAATCCTCAATGGTTTCCCATTGAGGTTGAAGATATCATTGTCTAGATCCCAGTAATCCACAAGAAACTATAGCAACCTCATCTAGGACCTCATCCCTTTGGGTGCCCATAATTTGTACAACCCACATATTTTCAAGGCTATTTGCGCCCCCACATCTCTTTCCACAACAACATCTACCTCCTCATGTTCCCTTTCCCTCTATTCTAGCACCATCCTGTTAGAGAAACGTCACTTTTTGAGTTAGAAACCATAAAAAACCTTGTTTATAGGCTTGCACATAGGCCGCAACATTCACAGTCGTGTATAGGGATGAGTACACGTGGTCTTTATTTTACACAGTTGCGTATAACCTCACATATATGAGACCCGATGAGTGGTAGACTGCGTACACCTAAATAACTAATTTGTGCCTTAAATAACTCAAATTTTGAAACCTAAATAAAAAATGTAATCCACTAGAAAGGAAGAGGAGTGGAAGAGGAACTACCTAGTCCAGACGGTATCTGATTCTGTCACTTGATGCTCCCAATATCACTAGTTGAAGATCAGAGGTAATTAGGTCCAATTTTCACTATTTGGGTAAAAAATCAAAATGACATCGTAAAATTTGGCTTTTGTTGCTATTTATATCATTTTTTACCCACTTTCTATAGTTTCTGATCATATTTTCGCCTAATGGACTAATACAATAGTGGATTGAATTGGTTTTTCTAGTTTTCGCTAGGGATCCTTCTGGTTTTTAGCGTTATGTTGATTGTTCGTAACTATGAGCAGGTATTTTCGCTACGCAACATATAGGATAGGTATCCATTCCATCATGAACATTTGCATTGTCCTATAACTGTCACTCATATACCTTAGGTACAAACCCATTTTTTGTGACACATAACCTTCCATCTGCTACAAGACGTGTCATTATCAAATGGTAGACACTTACTAAACATGGGTACCCTAGTTAGATCCTCTTCTGCATTTGGTGCCCATCCAGAGATGCTTTCCACAGGACCGGGAGTCCATTATAGATAATACATGACTTTATGTTGAGCCTCATTTCTCACTCATAAAAATGATGACCTATACCTAGAGGACTCCCAACCGAGTTTGATTTAAGCTCTTTTTCGACTTGTTTGCAAAAAGAGAAAATATTTCCGAGTGAACTTGTCTCTTTCACACTCGTAAATTGGATTTGAAAGTACATCTATTTGGTACAAGTTTATCCATTTTTCACACCAAGTATACTAAAGATCATGAAAAAGGAAATTTTTGTGTGTTAATTTTTGTTTGCATCCCATGTCCTCGCTTGCAGTATTGAGCCTATAGTTAATTCTACCTTTGCGTTATAAATAGTTTCCCTCAGTTGTTTTGCATCCTTAAACAAGTAGAGCCTCATTTATATCCTTCACAATTAGACAACCTATATTGAGGAGGTAACATTCGCCCAAGTGTCCATCTCCCGCATGCACCTCCTTGCATTGAGCATAGGTATGTTACACTGTTGGAACTAGTTTTTCTTACTTGCGACACTCATTCCCTCCTCTGTATCATAGCATTAATTTGAATATGAAAAAATAAAAAAGACGATCGAGAAGGTCGTATTATCTTATATTGGCATCAATTGTGTCGCCTTTGAATAGATCACAAAGTTATTGAGCCCACTTGTCATCATAATTTTCGGTTTAGCATGGCCTTAGGAAGCTGAGCTCGTTACAGAGATTTTTATCCTCAGACTAGTTACTCTTCTCGTCCCTATGGAGAACTTGATCGATGCCTCCTACATCTCATGTTTTCATCATTAAGTCTATGTTGTTGAATTCTTCCATATGTCTCATGCTCTTGTTTAAAGGATGCTTATCAACATGGGTCATCCATTCCTCAAAACTCTTGACTTTTCATGTCGTCCATACCCTTAGTTTGTCTCAGAATAACATGATGTTGTAGTACTATTATGCACCCTGGTCCTACTTTCCTCATTGGTATGTAACCTTGAACCCAACAGTCGACATTTCATAATTGGTCATTGACTGGGTGGTTTTCATTATGTTCAATGAGAAGACATATAGGATGTAAATTGGGATTCATGCAGTGTCTTGGATGCCATTAGCCTTATTGCTAGTTTCCTTGCCTTTGTTAGAAGTTTTCCTCATTGACTCCTATTTAGAGGGTATTTTTCTTGTACCTCTTGCACTTGTCACATGTGAAAGATGCACAGGGTCATTGGTTCGTGAACATGTTCTTCGTCCAATTTCCTCCAAATCATGAAGATCCTTATTTGTACCTTGTGCCAAATGATGAGAGATTCCTTAATTCTCTCCTTTCAATAGGTCTCCTTCCATCGACTTTAGCTCATCTATTCTAGAAACAAGACCTAGATTCATATGAGTATCTTGAGGCTTGTAGTCATTAGTGGCAGGTTCTCTTGCAATCGATTGTTGGGAATACATCAATGTCTCCTGATCGATGGATTATCCAAGTGTTCGACCCCGACTCCTTTATTCACACTTGTGAGAATGTACTTGGTGCCTTGATACCTACTTTCATCGTCGATAGTCTCTCTCACATTTGTTAATGGTATACCTCAATGACCGGTAATCAAACAAAGTCTCATTTGACCTCAACTCCTTTATTCACATGATGTAGACTTACACCTTTGGCAGATTGTGTAGAATACTTGAAGACATCAGTATGTGGTTGTAGCTTTCCTGAGTTGTTGATTCCTTTTCATTGGACCCGTACCTATGTGACTTCAATGATCATGGTAGATCATATTGTACTACATTGTATACATATATCTTCATATTGATTTTGAGACTGATCCTACTGGGCCTTGTTTGTGACTATGACAGCCTTTGGCATGTAGCCATATTTGTATTTTCCTATTCATGGCCACAACCAATTTTTTGGTATATTTTCACATGGATCTACAGTGTAATTCAAATTGGTAGCCATGTATGCAAAGTCAATACAGATTGTAATGAGCGGTTAGTTCTTCCAGTTGTGTCCCCATTACTCCACTTCTAGGTTTGTTATAATGTATTTCGGCCATCACAGATACTCCTTTGACCTCACACATTAGGGGGCATCTGTTATAGAAAGATTGCCTCACCCCATGCAACAAAGAAGGCCTTTTTCCATTTCCCCATGTAGACTTTTAATCACTTTTTACGAATCCCAGAGCTAAAAATACACTTTTTTCCACATATACATACCTTGACTACTATACAACATTCGTATACATAGGTTTCACCACTACATCCTGCATACATAGGTAAATGTGCCCAAAATTGAAAAATGGTGTCGGGTTTCCATGTCACAACAAGAGATCAATGATCCTTTGCCTTCCATATAATAGAAACATTTTGACTCAGCCCTTCAGTTCTACTTGAAGGCTATAAATGGGCCAATTCCGAGCTATGGAAAAGAGAGAGAAAGAATTCAACTTTGAGAGAAAATTTACTCTGGAGGAATTATTCATTTCACATTGAGTCTGCATCCCTTTATCCTTTAAGTCTGAACACAGTGTTCAACCCCCAAGCTCTTCTCTTATTTGACGGATAATTTCATTTTCTCTCTTATATAAGCTTGCCTTTCATGGAGGATTGAAGTGGTGGAGGCCCAACTATAAGTAACTCAGTTTCTTGGTTCTGAACCGTGCCAAGACAAAATTCTATAACTTATTCACTTATGTTGATTATATCTTAATAGAAATACTCTTCTACTATCCAATTGATATATTGCAAATATTTGAATTATTATTCCATGGGTGTATTTGTTATGAATGTTAATGGATTATGCTATTGAATGTGATAACATCATATATTATCACCATATGCTTGCGTTGCTTGTTTGTTGAGGATTAGTTGTGGGTATATTTCTTTGGGTCAAGTGCTCAATGGTGGACTTCATCGAACATCTGGGGGAGGTATGCCTTTTATCTTGTCTTGCTATCATATTTTTTTATATAGAATACTTGAGAATAGAGTTGATTATTGCAGTCATTTCCGTCTATTGTGGTTTTCCCCTAGCCATAGAGATATTTTCCTCGTAACAAGTGCTTGATTATTTTTCATTTTTGTATATATCCATTGTTGGATTTTGCAAAGATGTGCTACACTGGTTTGAATAAATGGTAGGAAAAGCTTGTTGTCACTTGTGGAATTGTTGTTCCACTTATTTATCTTGTGGTTTCCACTAAGAGTTTCACTTTATAACACCCCATATGGGTGTTGAACGATATGACTATGAAGATTTGACATTCTTACTAAAGATCATGCTGAGAAACCTCTTTGAAAACCCTCTTGGGTAAAGGTACACGCGCTCTAACCCACTATTGCATGCATGTGAATGCTGGCAGGCCTACTACAGCCCGCGTTTACCTAACAAAACAAAAAAATAGGAAAGTTGCCGACGGGAAAAAAAGCTATGGGTTAGTTAACTAAAACTCCCAGCCATGCATGGCCGAGAGTTCGTAAAAAACCCTAGCTCCTTCTAGCCTATTAAAGAAGGGGTAGGGGTACCATTTGGAGGAGGAAAATTATAGCAAAGAAAATCTGCCCATTTGCCAAATCCATTTGTCCCAACCCTTTAGCCTTTCCTCAAGCCTAAGGAGAATTAACGCAAAGTAGTTTGAGGACAAAAGAAGAGGAGGAGCCCAGGATCAGGATCAACGAGCGGTGGTCGGTCTCGACTTTGATTGTAAGTTGATTCATTTTGAAAATAATAAAAGAATACTTTTCCCGTCCCAATGCATGAGTTATCTATGATTTGTGTAATTTATGCTTAATTTCTAACCCTCAAGTAGAAAAATAGCATGCATGCGTAGTGTTTTGTCTTGATTGCAGGTTAACTTTGGAAGGAGAAGTGCAAGTAAGCGGGCAAAGCACAATGGAGGATCTACACCAAACATCAGTAAAAAGGTTAGTAGTTCCTTTCAATGCATGTGTCTTGAAAGAGGGGTTTAAGTTTTGGGTGGTAGGTTAAAAGGTCATTTCTTTATGGTCAAAATATGCATGCAAGTTTGACCCCAGTTTGCTAGTTCGTAGGGTATTATTTCCCAACAACAGAATTGGTGACCATACTGGGGAAGATACTCTTTAGGGTTTCCAGATTTAGTTGCGTTTTTGGGTAGTTTAAGAGATTAGATTTCCTGTTTCTTTGCCTGTCTTTTTCTGTAAGGCCTGAGCTAGCAGGGAGCCTGGTTCTTTATACCATTTTTCCCTGACTTTTGCTTGACGACAATTTTCGGGAGACACAGAGGTACACACGGCCTACAAAAGGCTTGCATGTGTGTGCCCGCACCCTAACCTTCTATAGCCTGCGTTTGAGCGCTTGTTGTAGAGGTTTCAGTAGCGTGTAGGAGTTCAGAGAGCTTGAGATGCGGTCCTCCTCTTCCCTTTTAGAATTATACATTCTCAGGGGGCTTTCTGGATCCTGTTTGAGTCTTGCTGGTTCATAGTCTTGTCTCAGTTTGCTTTATTGCGTTTTGTTATTCTTTGCAATTATTTTTCTTTTCTGTTGGAAGAAGCATCCAAGCCTTCAGGAGACCCTGGTTATCAATACCAGAGGCCTCTTCCTGGTCTGGATTACATGTGTCATTTTTGTCTTAGATTTTATACATACACGCGGCCTGTGCAAGTGCAGCCCGCGGGTACACGCGCTCTGTAGTAGCTCAGCACGTGTTTGCACGCGTGTTGTTTCAGTGACAGAGGCGTGCTTGACAGGTTTCTTTTCAGTCTGGGTGGGGCAGTCATCCCCTCCTGTGGTGCGAAGTGTTCCTCTCAGGTGGTTGAGTCTCGGGTGGAACAATCAGTAGGTTAGGGCCTCTTACCCTTAGCTTATTTTTTCTTAGTTGATAGTTGATAGAAAAGATAAAAAAGAAAAATTTTGTTTTATGGTTTTTAGACAAGCGCAAGAGTCTGTGCTTTCTTGATTACCATTGTGTATCTTTTCTCTGGTTCTTTGCGATCTGCTCTTTAAGACAAAATTTTGTTTTGTTTTCTTGGTTTTGTGCTTGTTGGCATTTTCCCTTTGTTGCTTCATTTAGCACTTAAATAAAAAAAAACATATATCTTTTTCATTTTCTTCTTTTTTGAAGATTGTGTTTCTGCATCAATAGCTAGGAAGAAGTCTTTTGTTCATAATTTTTTTGCAGTACATTTAGAGCATAAGTAGCTCATAGTCGAGCGAAATTCTTTTATGTTTGTTGCATGAAATCTTAGAAAAATTGAAAAGAAAAAGAAGTCTTTCTTTGTGAAAAGTTGTTGATTTTTGCATTTAGTAAAAGTCTTTTGTTTCCTGCATTTTTTCATTCATTTTTTCTTTGAGTATTTACACACCATCAGTTTCACCTTCATACCTTGTGACGTAAAAAATCCCATAAAAGCAACGCTAATTTAAAATCTATTAGACTTTTTTGTTTGTAGGGTTCACAAACTAGTTCAGGACTAGGGCCTTGGATTAGGTTGGAGAGGAAACTCTCCAAGGGCACTCAAAACCAAACATTGGAGTATGTGATAGGGAGTGTAGAAGTCCAGTTTTGTGGAAGTTGTCCAGGACCCCCCTCTAACACATGGGATAAACACGAGGTCGCGTAAGGAAAGGTAGCGGAGATAACCCCTCCAAAGCCGGACCAAGCGTAGTGGATAACACATATCGAGGATTTGTTTTGGGATTCCGTTGTTTGCATTTGCCACGGGGCTTCGTGGGTCTCGAATCCGTTCGAGGTCCTCAGTTGTCTTCCGGACCATTTTCTCTCGATACCCTTGACAGGTTTCGAGCTTGATACCCTGCTCATTGTGGTCTACCCAACTATCGACTGTACCCGCCGGGTGACTGTTCGCGTGCTGGAAAACTAGTTGCCAATCTTTTTAGGGACATACACAGGTGACTGCAGGGGTATACCGCAGTACCTAGGACAGACATCGGGCCATGCTTTGCAGAGTATACCCAGAGGGTGCTTCTGTTTTCAAGTTTCACTTGCACCAGTAAGTTGCTCTAGCATTGGTTGTTGTAATTATTCTTCAAAATAGTTAGTGATTGCTTGTCTTATCTCTTAGGGGATTATTTTTTAGTGTGTGTTACTGTTTGATCATGTAGAATACCTTAGGGTGTCTTGGATCTTATCACACAGTGGAGGATCTCGAGCTCCACCGGTCACGAAGGCTCCTGGGCCTGCCACCGGTTATACTCGAGCCACCCCCGCCACCATTGAGGCGGAAGCTAGACCAACAAGGATATTTCGAAGCAACCGGGTTAAAAACCATTGTGCCCGAACAACTCACGAAGGAATCAATCGCCAATCTTGGCTCGGTTGAAACCCCAACCACTGATACTTGGCCATCGGTCATTGTACCAATTCAATTTTATGAATGCCTGTCAGTGCCTCACACAGTTATGGAACCAAACGCTCTTACTTCCTCTGGGAATTCTTCCATTCCCAACACCATTTCTACCACAGGAGAAGCATATCCTAACTTGTTGTCGTCAGTCTGAGACACCATGGTCTCGGCCGCAACTACGTCGCACAGTGGACCGACCCTATCTATCATGGTGGCCACAACTCCCTTCACACCTAGTGCGACAGGCCCTCCATTCTCATACGGTATGCCTAGTTCAGGTACAAGTCCTGCACTCACTTACTCCACTTTGCAGACTTTGGGTCTGGGGGCAGGGAGCTCTAATTCTCCTCTGCAAGGTCAACTTGGGGGTATTCCTGTCCCTTTTAATTCTCTCCCTTACGCTGGAGGTCATATCTCTCCTTCGTCCCCTTCGCTTGGTGGTCTGCATCAGTAGTCTGTCGGGAAACCTGCACACACGAGTTCGTTTGGAGCCGGGAGTCAAGGAACACCTGTGCAAACTCTGTCGATAGGTTTGTCACCATTTGTTTGAAACGGGACGTTTGGTAACAACACTTTCGAATCCACTGCTTTCCCATCTAGGGGCACTCCCATCTTTGGACAGTCTACTTCCACGCAGGGTATTATTCCTGCGCCGAGGGCACATATAGCAGGGCCTTGGAACTCAAGACAAGGATCCGTTCCCTCCTCTGGGATGTCGTTCTGGGGTAATTCTTTCCACAGTCAATGGAACCTTGGATAGACTTCTATGCCTCTCCCATCAGGACTAGCATGGGGTAATCCTTCCCAAAGTCTGTCAAACATGACGAATGCCCAACATCTAATGTCCTTTATGGGGAATCAACCAATGATGTCTTCACAGATGCAAAATCCTTACACTGGTCAGGGCCATGGTTTCTACCAGAATCCGAGCTAGCAGCCAAACATTTCCTGGCAACCTGGTGCCAGTCAAACTCCAGGACCCTTTTTCCTAGGCTATCAGCAGCAACCCAAACTACCATTCCTGGCGATGTTACACTTGTCATATTTGACAAGGTTGTTAAATGATCCTATTTGTCATGATCCATGTTGGCCTCCTATGCCAACGAAGTTTCCTTCAGACATTCCAAAGTTTGAGGCCAAGCCTAATGAAGATCCAGGTGATCACGTGACTACCTTCCATCTTTGGTGTTCATCTAATTCATTGAAAGATGACTCTGTCCAGTTGCGATTGTTTCAACGCACTCTCATCGAGAGTGCCGCGAAATGGTACATCGAGCTTGATCGCTCAAGATACTCTTATTTTGGCGAACTGGCGATGGCCTTCCTTAACCATTTCCAGTTACATGTGAGATACGACGCTGGCACAGAGCTGCTTGCCAATTTTGAACAGATGACAACAGACCATATCTCTGATCATATCCGAGAATGGAGATGCCAAAAGAGTCTAATCAAAGTACCAGTCCCACCATCATTCCTGCTTGAGTGGTTCCTTGAGTCTTTAGTCCCACAATTATCCAAAGACGTCGTGACATCAGGAGTTTTCTCTGAAGAAGATGCCATCATGAGGGCTCAATAGTTTGAGCTTATCTATTCTCAGTCTAGTTTATTGTACAACATCCTGTCGGATGCACCACGATCGATACTGGATAAAACTAGACAGAGAGTTGGACCACATGCCGATGGTATTGTTGGCTTAGCACAAACCAATCCCGCTGAGAAATTGACAAAGCAATTGCAATAGTTATCTATACAACACTCAGTGGCCAGCCAGACTACTGCTTTGGTTGCTCCTCCTACCCAAACATCGGAAGTACACTCCATGCAGACGACTAACCCAAAGGCCACCCAGCAGCCTGAAGGGAAGAAAAAACAACGAAAGAAGGGTAAGGGGGAGAAAAAACCCACCGATAATGCTGGCGAGGGAACCACAGAAAAACGGAAGGTGAGGTATCCGTGCAACTTGAGTGCAGAAGACCACCCGACCCATTTATGTCCTCGACTTGCAGAGGCCCAGAAGTTTGTCACACAGCAACAGCAAGCTGTGTTGACTAATCCCTTTCAACATGGGAAAAATTTAACTCAAGCCTCTACAAGTGATGAATTGGGGAGCCAAGAAAACTGTCCTCCCCCAAACAACTCCTCATTCGTGAACGTATATATGGTTAAGGGTGATGCTTTAATAATGACTAAAGCACACGACTATAGTAAACCAAGCACCTCTGAGAAGGGTAAAGAAACTAAGATCCCATATCTTCCTCTATAGATCGAGAAGATGTTGGGTGAAACAATGAAACGCATTCCAAAGGGTGCATTTAAGAAAGCTTCTCACAACCCAAACACAAGGGCCGCCCAGAATTACTCTGTGGTGGAAGATTTATCACAAACCCCTTATGCGATGTTCGCTTTGGAGGTCCTCCAAATCTTCTCTGCTCAGAGGAAAGCCTTGTTGACTGCTTTAGGCTCTACTGAGACTTGTAACCCAGGTACCATCATGTTAGATACGACTGACTTAAAACCTCATCTTCCTTACCACGTTGCATTTCAGATAGTAGTGGCTCATCCGATGAAAACTTTTACACGGAATATATTCCACACGGTGGTCGACGAGGGTGCTTTGACTTGCGTTATGTCGTTAGCATGTTGGAAGGCCATTGGTCAGCCCGCTTTGTCTCCATCACCTACTCTCCTCACTGCATTCGACGATCGTTCTTTCCGACCACATGGCATCGTTCCTTCTTTCCTTGTGTAGTTAGGAGGGAAGACCGTGTGCGTTGAAGTAGAGGTAGTTGATGCCCCCCTCGCCTATAACCTCTTGTTAGGTCAAAGTTGGACTTATGCTATGAAAGGCGTGGTTGCTACAGTTTTCCGAGTCTTGTTGTTTCCACACGAAGGCCGAATAGTGACCATCAATCAATTGTCCTTCTCTAGACCTGACCCATCTTTGGGGCCATCCACGATTCCCATGATAGATAATCCTCAACCCGATGTCGTTAATGTGGGAGTTGGTTTGTGCCCATCCTTGATGGGTACCTTCGATTACCCACCTTCTCATAATGATGTCAAGTTCATATCAAATCACCACAAGGCTGAGATTCTTCATGTTTCATCATTCCGCACGACTTACTTTGAGGATCCGTGGATTCTTCCTTCCCCATCAGCCACGATGGATGAGACAGGGCACTTCGACATGTCCATGCCCTTGTCGGCTGTTGAAGTAGCATACTCTTTAGTCCATCAAGCTTCAGCTAACCCTGATCCGACTCTCGAACAAGATTTGGATCCACTTCCAGAGCCTATTTGGGCTCAAGATTCTCTGGCTACCACTGATTCGTTAGACTTAGTCTTGCCTTCCGATGAAGCAGTAATCGAAGCAATGACTAGTTCGGACAAACCTTGGGACGATCTTCATCACAGATCATATTTCCTCCCAGATTTACACCGAATCGAGGTAGGAGAATTCACTATCACCATGACGGGAGATCAGTTGTGTCCTATTCACCTCTTAGCTACAGAGGAAATTTATGCTGAGGGAAATATGGTGACCATCGCTGAAACCATACCTATCAACATCTCTCGCAACCCTGGCGTCGTGGAGAATGTCTTCATCGGGGCGGATTTCTCCCCTGAAGAGATTCAGATTTACAAGGACCTTTTCAAAGAGTTTCGCGACATTTTTGCCTGGTCTTATGAGGAAATGCCAGGTATCGATCCAAAAATAGTTGAACATGAAATCACAACGTATCCTGATGCCAAGCCTGTTCAAAAAAAACTTCATCCAGTTAATCCTAAGAAAGAAGAAACCATTAAGACTGAGGTTGAAAAATTGCTTAAGGGTTCATTTACCCTATTCATTTGACTCAATGGGTGTCAAACCCCGTGTCGATCGATAAAAAACAAGGCACGATTCGTGTGTGTACCGATTTCCATGATTTGAACAAGGCATGTCCAAAAGATAACTATACAACCCCATTCATTGACCAGATCATTGATGAATGTGCCGGTTGTGAAGCCTTTTCGTTCATGGATGGTTTTTCGGGCTATAATCAAATTCAGATCAAACCTGAGGACCAACACAAAACGACATTCATTTGTCTGTGGGGTACATTTGCCTATTGTAAGATGCCTTTTGGCCTCAATAATTCTGGAGCCACTTTCCAGCGGGCCATGTCTTTTGCATTTCATGACCTCAAACATATAGTCGAGGCCTATTTAGATGATTTAGCATCGTTCTCTCGCAAGATAAATGATCATCCTATGCATCTTCGACTAATCTTCGAACATTGTTGCTACTTCAGGATTCGCTTGAATCCAAACAAGTGCAGCTTTTGCGTCATGTCAAGACGTTTGTTAGGTTTCATCATATCAACAACAGGGATCATGGTCGATCCTCTTAAGGTGGAGGCAATAATTCAGTTGCCCCCCCCACGCACAATCTTACAACTTCAAAGTCTTCAAGGCAATGCGAACTTCTTACGACGCTTCATCACCAACTATGCCAAAATCACCAAGGGATTTATGTGTTTACTGAAGAAAGATGTTCCCTTTTTCTGGGACGAAGCTGCTCAATGCTCTTTCGATGCATTAAAACACGCTCTCACAACCGCACCTCTGCTACGGCCACCTAATTATAACAAGGATTTCTTATTATATCTGGTTGTCGCAGAGTCAACCATAGGCATGGTTTTAGTTCAGGAAGATGATTTGTTTTCAGAATACGTGATCTATTACCTGAGCCGAGGCCTCATAGGACCAGAACTTAATTATTCCCATCTAGAAAAACTTGCGTTGGCAGCAGTTTATGCTGTTCAACGGTTCTGTCACTATGTTCTGTTTCGCAAGACGACCGTTGTTGCTGTCGTGAATCCATTCCAGTACATGTTGAAACGACGAGTTATTGGTGGAAAAATCAATAGATGGATGGTCATCCTCCAAGAATTTGACTTAGACTTCGTTTCAACAAAGTCCAAGAAGTCATTGGTCTTCGCAGAACTTATCTCGGAGGTTCCGGTTGAGTTAGGTGACGTTGTTCCTGAGGAATCGCCTATCCAGAGGGATATGTTTTTGATTGCATCTTCAGACCCCTGGTACGGAGATATACTGATCTATCTCCAGACTTTGAAGTGCCCCACCTCTGCTTCTCGTGACAAGCATCGGCGGATACGCCATCAAGCTAAGAACTATCTCATACTCAATGATACGTTGTATCGGAGAGGTGTATACTGCGTTTTGCGTCGATGTCTCACTCATGAGGAGGTCGTCATAGTGCTCAATGATTGTCATACAGGAGCTTGTGGCAGTCACTTATCTGGGTTGGCAACAACCCAAAATATTTTATGAGCAGGTTACTTCTGGCCCACACTTATCAAAGACTGTATCGAGTCGGTCAAGAAGTGCCATCTGTGCCAAATCTTCTCTCGGAAGATGAGGGCACATCCAACTCCTATGTTTCCTGTCATCATAGTTGGTCCCTTCACTAAGTGGGGGATTGATTACACTACATGCAACACCCTGTCAGCAAGGGGGCACTGCTATATCATCGTAGCTGTCAACTACTTCACTAAGTGGGTCGAAGCTATGTCGACATTCAAAGATGATGGAGAGACTGCAGCTCTCGTTTTATTCAACCAAATTATAGCAAG
The DNA here is from genome assembly GCA_009831015.1 of Picea engelmannii. Lineage (NCBI taxonomy): Eukaryota > Viridiplantae > Streptophyta > Pinopsida > Pinales > Pinaceae > Picea > Picea engelmannii. The sequence continues at coordinate 217,612 of ML800586.1, forward strand.
GTTCGATGTCCCGAGAGAGATTGTCACTGACCATGGCAGTCACTTTCAGAATCAAATTATGTCCGAGTTAACGTCAAATCTTGGGTTACGGAAAGAACATTCATCACCTTACTACCCCCAAGCCATTGGGCAGGTGGAAGCTGTAAACAAAACGCTTAAGATGATTCTACAATGAACTATCAACTCATCCAAGTCAAAATGGAATTTGATGTTATACTCAGCATTATGGGCTTACCGAACGTCAGTTAAGACTGCAACCAGTTTCTCACCTTTCCAACTTGTTTACACGCTAGAGGCATTCTTTCCCATCGAATGTCAAATCCCATCTCTGAAATTGGCAGTACAGTAATTGCCAGACACTTCTCCGCTTGAAGAACGGTTAGTACACCTTGAGAAGCTTGATGAACAGCGTCGTGATGCGGCCTTGGCCAACGAGGCTCATAAACATAAGTTCAAGTGTCAATATGATAGGTCCATTCGTCCTCGGGTTTTTTCTGAGGGCGACCTTGTCCTGGTCTATGACCAAGATAAGGACCCCCTAGGGGCAGGAAAGTTTAAACCCATGTGGTTTGGACCCTTCATTATTAAGGAGGTTTTAAAAAAGGGTGCTTATCGTTTGGTTGATTTTGAAGGGAATGCTTTGGCGGAGCCTAGAAATGGGCTCTACCTCAAGAAGTATTACTCATAGAACAGTCACTGTGGGTAACTTTTTGTAACATATGTATAGTCTTTGTACTATTACTTTTTTACGTTTCTTTTAAAAAGTGTTATGGACGTGTCATTGATGTTATATTTCGTCAATATGGTAGATGTCAAGTGAGTCTGAGGTATTCGTTGGGTATGTGGACAGTGCGAGTCGACACACGTGGAGGCTTGCCTCCGCAGCTTGGGTAATCTTTACACCACAAGGTCAGTTGTTATCTTCCGGAGGTATATGCTTAGGTGAAACCACAAATAATGTCGCTGATTATAGTGCATTTATTGAGTTGCTTCATGACGCTTTGTCATTGGGTATCTCTCGTCTCCGGGTCTATCTAGACGCTCAACTGGTTGTGTTGCATCTAAACAGAATATACCGGGTTCATGACCCAACTTTACACCGACGATTCCTTAGGGTACGTCTCTTGGAACACAACTTTGATTATATCACATATTTTCATGTTCCTAGGAGTCTAAATCAAATCACAGATACTCTAGCTAATCACGTTTTAGATTAGCATCTTGCTCACATATAAAAAGATCATGAACATAAACATGTAAATACATTTTTGTACACATAATCCATAAGACACAAAAAAGAGATAAAAACCATATATAAACATCATAAAATCCTCAGAGTACATAGATGGGCGCAAGCGCCTCACAAGTGGGAACAGTAACGAGTCACTAGGCTTATGCCCTCAAAAAATATATACATATCAGTGCTCGTGGAACATAAAAGTATAATGTATGCTCAGGGCCTATGGGCCCTGTTATAATCATGTACAACTTGGGCTAAATGCCTAAATAATTGGACCCATGTCCGAGGTGCCCCCACAACATGAATCTGCATGGAGGGCGGTAGGTCCTCTATCTCTGCCATGGGAACTGTGCGAGTGAGCGCAGTAAAGTTCCGCTCAATTCACCTCAGGACCCTCTCGACCTCTCTTGCTGGGAGGTTCCCTACTACTACTGCTCCTCCATCGGTGGCAACTGCGGCTTCTGGCCTTGGGTGACACATGTTCCGTGCATAGTCGGCAGGTCGCATGGGTCCCACATCTGCATGAAATAAACGTTCACCCATCAAAAAATCTGGTATACAAAAACATGATATATATATCAAAAAATACATAAAAATTACATATGCAAAAAAAAAAATAGTATAGGTGGAGACTTACCCATCTCCCCTCGCTCTTCACCAGGAGGCACTGGTATCTTTGGATCTTTAGAGAAGTCGATCCCCGCATATGGGTAGTCCTCAATAGTCGGGATCTGTCGTGACAGGCAAGAAAAAAATTCATCGTTGAAGGCCTCCACGGTCCTTCCACCACCCTGTCGCGGCAGTAACACTGCCCATCTGCATACTGCGGGGAAAGTGGCCAGATGTCCTCATACTGTCAGTCGAGGACTGAAACACGGAACCCTCTCGAAAAAGAATGAACACAGGATGGTCCCAAACCCGAAGTTCCTGTGTGTCTGCTGTTGGCAAGCTTTCAGTTGACTCTTCATGCACTCCAACAGTGTGGTACTCCAATCAAAAATTTGTCCATTCATGCAATGGATCACATAGTTCATCTATGCTCACGAAGCCTGGTGCACGGCTGCTGAGCCGGTAATCCACCCAATGAGAAATAAAATAGTCTGTAGGGCGAGGCTGGTAATCCTACTAATAGGTACCGAGGAACTTATATGATCAGTTCTAGCCTCACAGTACTCCTCTATCAGCTCTGAGACTTTGCTCGGCCCCGCAGGAAATGTCTGAAAGTTGACTGGTTCCCCTCTCTTTGAGAGGCCATTCAAAAAGTAAATATCCTCGGTGGTGGGCACCAAGGATTGCCCCTCTAGCATGAATGCCTTTGCATCAGGGTGCCAGTAATCAACCAAGGCATTCAGTAGCCTTGGTTGCATGCGCATAAATGGACATAAAAAGAATTTCACTAATATGCACTGTGTCAACATGACCACAACGTTCAGATCTGCAACCACTAACTCATTGGCAGCCTCGTGCTCCCTTTCCCTCCACTGAATATACATCCTGCCAACACAACAAGGTAAAAGGAGGGTCAATATTCTGTTATTTTTTGCTTTTTCACAACACGGGGGGGGGTACCCGCGGCCTGTAGAGGTGACAGTAGCGGGTACCCGCGGGCAGGCTTAGCTCTGCACACGGGTACCCATGGGTTGTCCCTGGACATCCCACATTTGCCTAGGGCCGACCTTTTTGAGGTCGACACCCACCCCCAAAACACAACTAAATACTACAAAAGAAGTAATGAATAGCTAGGCAAGGGAGTTTGTACTTACTTGGTCCAAGAAGAAGTCTGTTTCGTCCACTGTAGCTCCCAGAATCATGATCTTTGGCAAAGGGGTTTTTTTGGCTCCAGAATCAATTTCCAAATCAGCAATGGTGATAATGAGCTGCCAACTTCTATTTATAAACTTTTTGGCCTCTTGTTGTCCCTTTTTTGGGCCCTTTTATTAGTTTCTTTATACCAAAAACCGTTTAGAGTGATCCAGGAGTTATGTGGGAGGGATTTGATCAGGTTTTGGGACATTTTTTTTTTTGAGTTTTGAAAAATAAAAAAATATATATTGACGGTCCATAATTTATTTATTTTTCAAAAATCAACTTGAGCATATAGGTTAGCATTCTACCCCAGTTTTTGCATCTCATTGCCTTTTTGCTTATGATGTAGGATCAATCCCATCCAGTTGTGACACAGAACCGTCATATCTTCTCTAGAAGTGTCGCAACTTGGTGGTAGAGCTTACCAAAACATGGATGCTCTAGGTAGGTCTTGATTGCATTATGGTGTCCATGCCGTTTCTAACAACACTGTAGGCTCGAGAGTCCGTATAGTCTTTCCTGAATATGAGTTTGAGCCTCATTTGTATGGGTATTTTTCACTCTTTGACTTATCCTCCGGACTCCCAAAACATAACGGGTCTCCTTTTAAACCCTTTTCAGACCCTCTAAACATGAAAATATTGCCAAGCGATCTTGTGGCCTTTCACGCTCGTTAAACTAAAATTTGAAGTCACGTCTGTCCGTCAGTAGTTTACCCCTTTTTCGGTCCGGACGACCAACTGTAAAAACAAAGGAATACTCTATTGAATTCCCATTCTTTAGAAGAGTATCCTCAGGTATAATTTTATTCCTTTTTCGGGCCTGAGGGACTAAATTTACGAAAAAGAAACCCCCACGGAGTCCATAGTTAAGCTCTTTTCAGACTCACTAAAATTGAAAAGATCGTCGAGTGACCTTATTCTTTCACACTCGTTAAAATAGTCCAGAAGAACATTCCTGACGAAGTCCATATTTAAGCTTTTTTCAGACTCCTTAAAATTGAAAAAATCGTAGAGTGATCTTGTCCTTTTCACACCCGTTAAAATGGCTTTGAATTGATGTCTAATCGGTGCTAGTTTACCCCTTTTTCGAACCGACTAGACTATTGTCGAAAAAGGTACCCCAATGGAGTTTCCTTTTATTCTTTTTCAGACTCTCTAAATATGAAAAACCACCGAGCTTACCTTCTATGGGCTCATTAAACTTACATCGAAGGACGTTACCATTGTGTGTTCTATCGACCGCATTTGCATACCTTACTCATCAACCTTGTAACAGTTTGCTTCTGCGTCTTAACACCTTTGGCCACTGGAGGATTTTTCTCGAATATCATTTCCCTAGAACATCAGTCTTGTCCTTATGCCTCGAGCTTGTATGTTTGCAGTACTCGTTCCTCCATTGTAACATACTATTCCTTTATTCTTTTTCAAAAATCATCAAAAAGAACAAAAAAAAATCAAATATACCCCAAAAAGAGGATGGGAAAAGTATTTTCTTTATTGGCAGCATAAAGAGTCGCCTTTAGATGAAGCACATATGTCCTTTTGATCATCATATTATGGGATGTAGTACGACCTTAGGAAGTTTTTCCTCGCTATATAGAGTTGTGTCCTCCACCGCTTGGTTACTCTTCCAGACATATGGAGAGTTTGCATTGCCTCCTACTTCGTAGACTTATGATTAATAGATATGTTGCCTGAGTCTTATCACTTGTCGTGATATTGTCCAAGGGAATTTTGTCACTAAGCGCGAGTCGACCCCTCTGCAATATGTCTCTTGTCCGCATACCCGGCCATCCTGAACGTCCACTCAAGTCTTTTTTCGAAATCACTGAAGCCTTCAGTCCGATCATCAATATTATCAAGTCCATAACCGACGAGCCGTCGAAGACCTCTGGGTAGTGCAGTTGTACACTCATATTACACTCCTCCTCGAGTTTAGAAGATTTTGAAGTTGTTTCTCGAGCTCTGAAGTACAACCATCAGGCCGAATCAGCTTCTGGGAGATGGATACTTTATATGTATATCTTTCTGATTTCGAGATGTAGATCCACTGTGTATTATTCGCGGCTACTCTTCATAGTTATTTGACATGGATCTACAGTGTATTTGATTGGTATCCATGGTTCTATTTTATCCCGAGCATGGGTATGCCCACCTCGGTGAGACATTTGTTATTTTCTAGACGACACCTCCTGATTCCTGACTCTTGGGCTCACTCATTCAGCATATCAGTACAGATTGGTAATGTATTTCGGCCATCAGATTCTCTTCTGACCTCACACATTAGGGGGCATCTTTTATAACCCTAAATTGCACCACACATGCTTACCTGGCATCAGTCCAACTCATTTCCCTTCATTGCCAAAACATCTACTGAGAAACCTCTTTGAAAACCCTCTTGGGTAAAGGTACACGTGCTCTAACCCACTACTGGACACGTGTGAACACTGGAAGGCCTACTACAGCCCGCGTTTACCTAACAAAACACAAAAATAGGAAAGTTGTCGATGGGACAAAAAGCCATGGGTCAGTTAACTGAAACTCCCGGCCATGCATGGCCGAGTGTTCGTCAAAAACCCTAGCTCCTTCTAGCCTATAAAAGAAGGGATAGGGGTACCATTTGGAGGAGGAAAATTATAGCAAAGAAACTTTGCCCATTTTCCAAATCCATTTGTCCCAACCCTTTATCCTTTCCTCAAGCCTAAGGAGAATTAACACAAAGCAGTTGGAGGACAAAAGAAGAGGAGGAGCCCAGGATCATGATCAAGGAGCAGTGGCCGGTCTCGACTTTGATTATAAGTTGATTCATTTTGAAAATAATAAAAGAATACTTTTCCCCTCCCAATGCATGAGTTATCTATGATTTGTGTAATTTATGCTTAATTTCTAACCCTCAAGTAGAAAAATAGCATGCATGAGTAGTGTTTTGTCTTGATTGCAGGTTAACTTTGGAAGGAGCAGCGCAAGTAAGCGGGCAAAGAGCAACGAATGATCTACACCAAACATCAGTAAAAAGTTTAGTAGTTCCTTTCCATGCATGTGTCTTGAAAGAGGGGTTTAAGTTTTGGGTGGTAGGTTAAAAGGTCATTTCTTTACGGTCAAAATCTGCATGGAAGTCTGACCCTAGTTTGCTAGTCCGTAGGGTATTATTTCCCAACAACACTAAAGTGATGCAATCAACAATAATAACTCTCAAAATATCAATCCAAGTGAGACATTAGATTGCTCATGAACAATAGATATTATATGTAATTAATCACCAAGAACATTGATAAATGTTGAAGGCCTTCATCTTGATTTACTAAACTAGACTTCTTTTCAAGTCCCAAGTTATAAAAATGAAACAAAAAATGGAGGTCTCTCTCTCTTTCAAGTTATGAAAATCAGGTTATACTAGCATGAATTAATCTCTGTAGATATCATGGTGCATATTCAAGAAGAGGAGTTTTTGTTTATCTATTAAATTTTGCCAAAGATATAGAATACCAATTTATTTCTATCAAAATGAATTTTTATCTCCTTGGATCAATGATTATTGTTGACATTTGGGTTTATATAGACAATCTAATATTGGGTAGAATCTTAAAAGAGATGGGTGTTGTAAATCATTTGGTTCGTGTGCAATTGGAGGAAGAAAGATTGAAGTAGTGAAGAAGGTAGGTGGGAGGAATCTTACAATATTTTGGAAGAGATAGTGTCCAAGGGCTACAATCCTAATGTGGTAACATTTACTACATTAATGGATGGTATTTGCAAGAATTAATAAAAATTAAGGGGGCTAGTAGGGTTCTTGATAAGGTGGTTAAGCATGAATGTTGTTCGTACTTTTTCACTTAACAACATTATTATTCATGCTCTTCCTAATGCAATGAAGTTACTATAATAATTTCAACTTTTTATGAGATGTCAAAGAGAATTTGTACTCCTGATATGACCCAGCAAACATATATTTACTTTAAAAAAAAATTGAGATAGTTTGTGCCCCTTCTAAAGGAGATAGATTAAGGGTTGCTCACTCAATAGAAGGTTATCTCTCTTACTCTAATATCATCTTTGATGTCTTATGTGGGTGCAAGAATTTTATGGATGTGTTGTTGCGTCTTTGTTGAACATTTCATATGGTTGTTACATATATATCAGATTTGTCCTTGATTGATAACACTTGTTGTTTGGTGGTTTTGTCAGATCTTCTTTATTGATTTTCAAGTTCTATTTGTTCCCTAGACTCCATATCCCAAGCAAAAGGCACCAAGTCTTGCTTGGATTCTTATTTTATATCTTAAAATAAAAAGATATTAAAATTCTTAAAAGACAAAGAGATAAAAGTTTGGAACTCTTGAAACGCACAAACAAACAAGCACGTAAAATTTAAATCCAAACTTGAACAATTCAATCTCTTAAATTTCACGTTTACCAATGCCTTCAAATATCTAGGATAACATCCATGGAGCCAAAAATTGATGCAGAAATTGTATGTCAAGTCCAATAGAACCAAGGAGTATTGAATCAATATATACCAAGACTAAGAGAAGTTGAAATTATCATTAAGTGTATAATAAAATTACATTCACGGATATATACAAGCCATAGAAATATTCTTGTGTATATTATCAGATGAAAAAGTACCTATAATGTCAATGGATTATATGCATCATTACATGTTCAGCTTTATAATGTACATCTAACTGTCTTATAAAATTATTACACAACATCAATTTCATTTACTCTTCTTTTGTTTTTTCCAGGTCTTAAGTAATTCATCCATCTCCATGTCTTCGTTTACCAGGTGCTCTTTAGTACCTTATGTTGTTTTAGTCCTTTCATGTCGAGCATATTTGGTTCTGTACCCACAACGTGGAGGCTGCTATGAGGGACCATCACCTACAAAAACAAAAAATATTAAATTTATATGGCCAATATTTAAATATCATTGAAGCAGTTCATTAATATTAAAAAACAACTCTGCAATGTAATTATTTACCTAGTCCTCTAGTCGGCACCATTGGAATGGATTCCTTATTCACCTAATATTCAGGTCAAGGAGGATCAACTATGACATTCTCTCCCATTGAAACATCAAAATTTATAAGTACATAATTATTAAGTATATGATTAATATACATCCATTTTATCGTCGTGGGCCTCAGTCACAGGAACATCTTGGGGTTGCACCCCAATGCGATGGGGCTACTGGGGAGCACCGTAATATTCTAGTCACATTGCACTATCAACACTCTATTTTCCAGTACTAATGGTTTCATTGATAGTGCTACTCCCCTGATTAAAACAAGGTAAGAAATTAAATTATGTATGATATCAAACATTTACGTATTTTGTATGTAATGAAAGGTTAATGTGGACTGATATTTATTTACCTTATCCCACAAACTGGATCTCAGGGTCTGCCACATGATTTTCCTATGATAAACCACAGATTTATAACCATACTTGTAACCAAGTTGGAGGTCTTCCTATGTGGTTTCAGTTCTGAAGTTGTCGCCCTGCACTGCATAAGGGTATGATTTTTGAATGTTTTTGGATTCAATTACCTGAAATTTGTAAGGCTATACAAATAATATTGTTAAGATGTTTAGGTACTTACGATTCATGACTGCAACCTTGAGTAGCCGCCCTGGCCTAGATTGTGTTGGCCTTGTTTGGAAACCCTTTCTTTGGTTTCCTTCGAAGTGTCAGGCAACCTATCATCAAAATTTTCAAGTATGTTATATATAACCACACTTTTATTTATATCTAAAGAAAATTAAAGCTAGTATTGAAATCAAAATATTGTAATTTACCTTGGGGTACCAGTTATTTTTTATCCTGATTTTTTCAAAATCTTTTCTTTTACATCACCAATGATCTCCTTCCATTCCCTCTCTGGAATTGAGGGAGGATGATCATACCTAGAATTTCCTATCAAGATTCTTCTATAAAAATATCGTGTATATTTTAAATATTCTCCTGTTGCAGAGGTGACTGCTTTTTTATTGAACGTGTCTACTCCAAACAGGCCTTCAAGATAATACATAAGTTCCTTTTTGAGGTTGGAATTATGGCAATTCCACCTCATGCATAAGGTTTCCCCAAAAATCAAGAAGTCCTTTATCTCTAGCTGCCTATAAAAATGGTTGCTTCCTACACACAAAAATATATGATCATTAATTTAAAATTAATAATCTAGATGATTTGTGTATGAGATGGACAACATGAAATGATTAAAATATGAAAAAACTACCTGGGAGTCTTATTTATTTTAATGGAAGTCCATTATCATCAACCAAAAATATGCACTATAGGGTCCCTATGCTTGTCACACATCTAGCTCCAAGAAATGCAACCATGTCAACCACATCATCAGCCTCATCGTTTTCACCATCTCTAGAGTCTAACCAATGTGTGGATGTATGGTGGTGCGTGTCATGGATCCTATCTAAATTATGTGTGGAATATGGAGAAGTAAATAATACTCTAGCAGTTGCATGACCAGCCGCATCAGGACTCTGTGGCATCTCTGCCGCACCACTACTACCAACACCGGGTTGAACATGCTCCAAAAATCTCTTTATAAAAAAGAAAATGTTTTTTCGTGAGATAATGTAAAACTTAAATAAAAAAGTTTTATAATTGAACATATGAATACATTAGAAAAAAAACACTTTAAATTATGGTTATTACAATATATGTGTTAAGTTCTGACATAAGGAGATTGATCTTTTCTAGGACGTCAAGAGATTGATCTGGACAATCTAATAAGCTAGCAAGTTCCTTGTTCACTTTAATGATATTTTTTTTATTAATACCATCAAATCAGGGGATGAATACAACCCCTCCTCATTGGCGGAATCATGATCAACATGGCCTACCGACCACATATAATTTTAACAAAAGAAATGTTATTTTAGTAAAATTATATAATCAAATAATAAAATTCACGTAAAATGAAAGTGGAAATTGATAATCATTTACATGTTCTACAACTGACCCTTTTCCACGATCATCCTGCCACATTATAATATAATTAGAATGCCCAAATATTTTAAATATTGTTAACGATAACAAAAAAATTGATTTCCACCCAAATAAAATCAACCTCAATGATCAACCTCCCACATTATTATAAAATTGGGACCATGAAATATTTAAAACAATGTTAAAGATAAAAAAAATATATTATGCAATAAGTAGAGGTTTCTTAAAGAGGTGTTGCATAAATATACACACACTATTAGTTGATGTTTCTATTCGATTCAAATGGTAATCCACTAATAACTCTTCCCCGGGAGCTATCCTTTTTATTGCACATAGGACTACCTGATTTTATTTGTGTCCCTCATATATGCAATTTGATTGCTTGTTTGTTGTCCCGGGTCGTGTGTTGTTTATAAACCCTATGAAATTGCTAGAAGCTTTAGGCCTTCCATCAATATAGATAGTCGCTCCCTTATTTTTATCCTTGTTTATTAACTGTATATAATTTGCGGCGAGTGCATATCCTTGCATGCTTCGCATGTACCAGACCAGTCACATCCAATCGTTATAATTGTAACACGGTCCAACATAGTCCATCAATTCAGTTATTTTATTGTATTTTACAGTTATTCCATCCATGTAAAATAGCCCCAGGCCATGCAGAGAGGATGGTGCAATGCGATATGTCCTATTGTTGACAATGAAGTCAGAATCTATAGGACGTAGTTCCTTAGGTACCCATTGTTTCACCAAATGATTATACCTGTGTGGAACCTCTATGTATCCTATGCTCTCATCATCATAAGATCATGATCCTCCTTCGGTAGGAAAAAATTCCACATGTCTACAAAATTGTTTTCTTACTTTTTTACCTCTGGTCCTTGTTTGCTTATCATATCTACTAGATGCAGTCAAATTTCCCTCTATTTGTCCTAAGCTTTCCTCGCTTGATAAAGAAATTTCTGACAGGTACCTATTTGGTTGTACCTTCAGTTGCATGTTCACGTGTTGTTAGTGAGTAGTCCATCCTCATCCTAGTTCCAAATTTTGAACTTTTTTTTCTATATAAAATTTTTATATCTTTAGTTTTGGATGCACAATTAAACTAGGGTGGAATTACCAATATTAGTAGGGGCACTCATGCATGCAGTGGATTCATGGCTTAGTGAAGGGTATGAATATCTAGGTGGGTGCACCTTAATTCGAATCACTTATCCATGCAAGAAATATGCACCATGGTTAGATTTCACACTACAGAATAATGGTCAACCACCTAATGTAATGTGATATCCCTCTTTATTTTGGACATAGTAAGGAAACATTAATGTGATAACACTAAGGACATGATAGATAGGATTTCTTATGAAGTTAAAGGAAAATCCAGTATAAAAAATTACTCATTCGATGGTGAGATCATTGTGATGGATCTAAATCAAGAATAGGTTTACCATATTGGCTTTCCATTCCTCTCTCAAAGGAATGCGGGAAATATCTAAGGAAAGAGAAGAGGACAAAGATTTTGTAAGCCTAGGGGAGAAATCATACAAGAGACTCAATTATATGGGTCGTTTAGTCAGTGCATCCTTAGAGAACATCCATGTAGGCCGACATCTCAAATGGCCGACATCTCCAATTGATCTCATGTTTTGGTTTGAGTATGCAACATAGACGGAGGGTGTTATTGTCAAAGGAAAATATATTCCCACCTTCGCCTCCCATACTTGGATGAGTATGTGGTCATATAACATGGATGAAAGAGGGTAGAATGTTGAACATGTTCATTATTGGATTCTAGTTTCCCTAAACGTTAGAGTTTTGAGGCTACATGTATTCTTGTCCAAGAGGTTGGAAGAATGTTGGATGTATGCTTGCAAGTTTTTGGGTTGTGTAGAGGTTTACATGAATGCTTGGTTTATGGGTTGTGTAGAGTTTGAAATGAATGCTTGGTTTTTAGATTGTGTATAGGTTGACATGAATACTTGGTTTACATATGGAGATGAATGTTTTGAAGTAGGACATTAACATTCCTTGGCTAAGGTTTGGAAATTTTTTATTGTAAGGGGCCAATTGTTGTTGGTACACATTTACTTTGCTTGTTTAGAATATATCAAGCATATAAGTTAAAAGTAAAGTTTGAGGAACCATCAATATATAAAGACTCATGGATCTAAGGGATAATGGCATGGTTGATGGGGAGACCCAAGGTTCAATTGGGCCATGGATAGTGAGTGGAGCAACCACTTGAGAGAAAGAATGAGAGATATATGTTTCATCAAAAGGGGGATATGTTGAAGAGGTCAGGAGAGGGTCAGATCAAGGGAAACAACTATTGATCTAATAGGAGGGGCTTCCCTCTTTCTTGGAAGAGAGGTGAGTTTCAAGCTAAGAGGGAGGTTTAGTGAGTTGAATGTGAGGACCTCACAATATATCAAGGCCTTGTGAGAAGTCTAGCAAAACAACTTGGAGGAAAACCGAAAGGTGGTATATTCCCACCTTCGACTCCCATACTTGGATGAGTACATGGTCACATACCATGGATGCAAGAGGGTGTAATGTTGAACATGTTCATGATTGGATTCTAGTTTCCCTAAACATTAGAGTTTTGAGGATGCATGTATTCTTGTCTAAGAGGTTGGGAGAATGTTAGTGGTCCCATCCTCCTACATAGCATGAATTTTGTAGTTCCTCAGGGTAGAATGCAATGCCAATGGTGATTTATTCTATGATTCTTGGTTTGATGGAAATGTCGATTTTGACGGTGGGGAAGATATTGGCTGTGTTTCCTTCTTCAAAAGCATCTGGTGTAGGGATAGGGTTATGGAACTATTCTATATTCGCTGAAGGAATAAAATCCTTGGTTTTGATTTCACATATGGATGTTTGGATAGGAGGGTCAAAGGCTTATTGTGAGATAAAAAGCGCTCGTTGATGGAGCACATTCCATGGGAAATTGAGGATAGTCATCTCCTCTAGGATATCTTCATCCCAGTGGAAAATGAGAGAATACAGGGGATCCACAGAGGTGACATGGGTGATTGTCAAAGTGTGATTGTCCTCAAGTGGCGAAGACGTAGAGGAGATATATCATATAGGGCATGATGGCTCGCCTGGCATAACCCAAATGTCCAGACACTATGGGTGATAAACTGTGGTAGGGGGTAAGATTTCCTGTGGGGAATGGACCGAAGAATTGGGAGGATTTGGGGGGGTATCCTCAGAAAGTCTATTTATGAACCATGGAGGGGTGGGAAGTGACTCAGGTTCAGGGGAGGTGATGTTGACAGTATCTAGAGAGGGCAGGACCAGTGGTGAAGTGGTCGGATGTTATTGAACAGGGGTTGAATGATGAACTTGGTATGCCACAATAAAAGGACATCGGTATGTGAAGTGAGAAAGTGAGTTACAGAGCACACAAGGGAACCTCATCCATTCAGAGACTGAGGAAGAGACATAAAGAATGTCAGTGAAGTGAGTACCATAAAGTGGTGGTGGAGAGGGATCTTGCTGAAATGTTTGGCATACTGCCATTAGCGTCTAGTGAAACTAAGGTAGATCTTGGAAATTATGAGTGTAGTGGCCATATTATGAACATTGTAGTAGTACTATATGTTCTTGGATAAGTGATGAGCATTGTGGTTGCTCGAGGAAGTTAGATCATATTGAATAAATCAGGAAGAGTAGGAAATCTATTAGTGGGGTGTCCCCCTCTTTCACATAGTGAGCAAAGAGGTTGAACTCAGGGAGGAAGTGGAGTTATGGGATATTTATTCTTTCCTCTATGCCAAATAGTGGCGGTGGTTCTAGGCATTGGGGGTGAGGGTGGTGTGGCCAGAGATTCTACTGGAATCTGCATCGATATTCCCTCTGGATGAGGAGGGAGAGATGGTTGAGGAATCATTGTGGGTGGGTGTGGATACCATACTGGGATGGCAAGAACCATGTTAAGAAGGGTAAGCATCATGACTACCTAAAATGATTGAACTCTAGGTGGGGGGTAGAAGAAGGGAATTTGAGTAATGGCTTCAAGAATTGTCTCCCAAACCGGGTTTTTCCCTTGGAGGGGGTGGGGGGAATCAAGGATAAGTGGTGTAGTAGGGTTCTTAAGGAATTATTGAGGTAATATTTATTCAATTGATGGAACGTCAAGGTGTGGAGAGGCCTCAGTGGGAGGAATAGTGTCTACACTATCGGTTCGATTAGAAGATATGACACACACTTGTGTTGAAGGGTGTATGAGAGGTGGTGCTCCATGGTATGCCCCCAACAACGATTGGTCCTTGAAAATTCTGAGGCGCATGTCAATGAGTGAATAAGAATCTGATCTAGTGTGGAAAAGAGCCAAGATGTTATTGATGTTGGTGGAGCGGTTAGGCTCAGAATGTGTAATTTGGTCGATGGTAATGATTTTCCCATTGTGCGGAAACATCATCGTTCAAAACATAGACGAGGCTACTGCCTTCATAGCGTACATGTATCTATGTCCAAACAACATACTTTAATAGAGTGGGGCATCAATAACCTCAATGTCGACGAGGATGGTTTTCCCCTAAGTTTGATGGGGAAATTTTGGAAGAGCCCTTCAAGGGAGGATGGTCGACCATCAAAGGATCACAAGGTGATGGCAGATGATACTAGCTCAAGGGAGCCAAGTTTCTGCCATATATTTTTGGACATGATGCATGTGGATGCACTTTCATCAATGATGCATCGATGAAATGTGATGTTTCAGATATTTATTGGTATCTGGAAAGCTACCAGAGAGGGGAGGTGTGGTTCTCTGCTATCTAGATCAAATGTGATGAGTCTAGTATCAACTGGGTCGACTTCCCCCAAGGAAAAAAGTAATGTTTTTCATTCAGTTAGATAGGTTTGGAGGACTTCCAATACAACCATGGTTGCAGGAGACTGTGCCAAGTCATCGACCAGATTGTAATTGTGTGTTTCCCTAGCCTGAGGGTTATTAACATTCTGTCATAATGAAATGTGAGGTATATGAATGGTAGGTTCAATATTAGGGCATGGAATCATCAAGGGTTTTCTGGCTGCAACTGGAGCCATTTCTGAGGTGGCTAGATTAGATTCAGGGGGCGCACTATATTGACGACCATGCATTTGTAGAATAATTTCTTCTTGACTAGTGAGGAGGATATTACGATCCTCCAGGTTTCCAGGGTTGATGGGTCGTGGGTTTTGATACTACCCCATTTGTGGTGAGGCAGGGTATACCTCCTGTTGGGTATTCATCGCACCTTGGTGTGGAATAGGGTTTTGCAACATAGTTAGGGGTGGTTGTTGCAAGTATTTTTGTGGGGCTTGTTGAGGAGTAGGCAGTGCTAGAGGATGTGGTGCATTCATGGATTCTTTAATCCGTTTGAAGTTGTAAATTTGGGGGCAATGGTGAGTATAATGTCCATACTCACTGCAAAGAACGCAAGGGAAGTTCATCCCGATATTGTTGTTTTTCTTCCCATGGCATTTTTTGTTATTGTCCCCTTGGGGGTTCTGGTTACCTTGATTCCAGTTGCCCCCAGCTGGTTGGTTTTGTTGGGGGTTATTTCCACCTGGTCTTGGGTTATTATTGTTTCATTTTTTTCCTTTATTCTTGGCATTATTCGACCGATGGGCCAGATTTTCCATATTCAACTGTTCAAAAGTATCAACTTGTTGAAAGGGAGGGGGATGAACAAAGTTAACGTTGACATGTGGTTCTCCATGTGAAGGAATAATAGGTTGCGGGGGACCAGGAAATGGAAAATATGGATTGTTTTGTGGAAACGATCTATAGGGCACATAGGAAGTTTAAGCGCTTTCACTTGTGCCCAGGTTATATGTTGAGGTGGAAGGGGAACCTGAACTTGGTTGAGAGGTCGACCATATCATGGGTGACGACAAGGGTGCACTCATGGGTGGAGGGGGGAAAATATGATATGACTATTGGTATAGGGGCAGAGGTTAATGTGATGGCCCTCCATATGGTTTCAGATATTGAGGTGCACCATATACATGTGGTGGTTGGTTGTGAGGGTTATGGTGTGTCGTGGTACCAATCAACCCATCCAAAACATGGGAAATTCCAGGTTTGTCCTGGCTAAATGGTATGGGTCTGGGTGCATCAAGGAATACTGTGTATAAGTAACCTGAATGAGAATAAATGAGGCTGAATTGTTGGGCCTTGGTGATGGATTCCTCTTCAGATTGAGGGAAAGTGGATGCTACATCTTTGGCAAGTATAGAGATGAGTGATTTTAGAAACCAGTTGAGACATTTTTCTTTGGTGGTTTTTACTTTAGATAAACTACATCGCTGACACCATTCGTGGATGTGATCGAAAATATACATAGCTAAGGTTTGTTTACACTCGGAGAGAAGTTATAAACCAGTGTCATGACGAATTGGTAGTTAGAAAAAGGCCAAAAAGGATTTGGCCAAAGATTCAAAAGTCACGTGGGACCCTGATTTTTAGTCCACATACCATTTGGTTGATGGACCAGTGAGTGTTCTTTGAAATAACCTTAATAATATGGAGTCATCCATGATTTTGTTTGAAGAGCACCATAAGTGGAAGGTCATAACATGGTTGGCAGGATCCTCCCCCGATTTTCCTTCAAATTTTGGAATATATGAAGGTAGTTTGGTAGGCATATTGGGCCATGTGGGGTCATGTAAAATGGGATCATTCATGAGTTTATTCAAATTAGGAATGTTGAGAGATGAAAAGTATGGCATAGGGGGATTTTGTGGAGGATTAGTTCCATCCATTGTGTGAGTAGGTAGTGGACCTAACCCTTGAGAGGGATTTGGTGGGGTTGTACTTCTTCCTTGAGTAGAATTTTTCCTACCGCCTCCTTGTGAAGGAGAGCTAATGGATGGGTTTCCTTCAAAATTGGACCCAAGAAAAGTGGAACCAAGTAAATATGATCCAAAAATAGTGGCACTCATGGGGGTGTGAGATGGTTGAGCCAGTGAGTCGGAAAGACTAGGAACTCCTTCTAGAATAGGAAGGAGATTTTGCAAGCATCTTCAATGATGGGGATTTTGTGGGTCCCCTATGATGTTTGAATAGCGAAGTGAATGTGTGAAAATGGTGATCAGAGAAATAAATGAACAAGAGATTTGTATAATTTGGACATTCACAAGATAATATAACTCACAATTGCATGTAGTAAAATGAGCATCATACATAAATCAAATGTAAATAAGCATACATGTGGGTAGGTGGATTTTTCCCGCGTGGGGAAAAAATAAAACAAATTCTCATATCCTAAAATATGTAGCGTCCTTCCTCTCAAATAGCATAGGACCTTCCTAGATCACTCAACAGTGGGGTCCGAACTACCAGAAGAGGAACTAGTGAAGGATGAAATAATCAGTTATAATGAGGGGTAGAGGGTGCATATCCCGAAAGAGATGGTGATATTTACCAATAGCCACACACAGTATGATCAAGGTGTAATTGCATCCCACAATTTCCACTTGGGTGATGTCCTCAATTTGGTCACTAGGTACCTCGGTCAAAATGCGACATTTAGATTTTTGGCCTTAGAAATGGGTCATGGGCTAGATCCCTTCCAAGAGTTGGGGGCCTCAAGGGGGGATGCACAGAACAATCGAACCTCGGCCTTCAACCCTTCAAGGGTATCTCCCCACCTTATGGTGTAGGAATACTTGACTTGGAGGATTTGAAAGTTCCCTATTTGTCAACTTGTAATGTTTGAAAATGTGAGAACCAGATAATGTGGGGTTATTTGGATGCCTACCCCCGAGATGTGGTGGGATGAGAGATTGGGGATGTTAACCGATCTCATTTGAATTAAGTGGGTGTGGATATTTTCTCAAGAAATAGTGGGACTTTTCGGAATTCCTTTGGAGAAAACCTACTTCAACCTCCACAATTCAAGATGGAAATTATGTTATTGAGGAGTGACTTTGTGTGTGATCAAGTGGAAAAGTGTGTCAAATTTTAATAAGTTAGGTGTGAACTTTCAACATGTGGAATTCTTGTGGTCCTTACAAATCTTTGTTACCTATCTTACTAAGTGTCATTGGCACAACCTTGCAGAATTTTAAAATCCCTAAAGAACTAGCATGTGTACATATGGGTCCTTACCAATCCTTTAAACTCCCTAAATGTGGCTTACACTAAGAAATCTTTAAACAAATATCTTATATTGCAATCATGTGGGCATGTATGGGCCCATTACTTTGATCTTTGAACTTCCCTAGTGATGTAAACTAAGAAAGCAATATGAAGAAACTATCCTAAGTTTGCAACATGTGGGCATGTATGGGCCCTTGCAACTTTAAGATGATTTCAAAAAGAAACTAAGAGGAGCCCTAGGGGGGATTTGTCCTTTCCTAAAGATTTTAAGGGAGATGAAATCTCCCTTTAACCACCTTTCTGATTCTCAAGATCACTCTATGAAGTGAGAGAAGAGCATACTCAATGATCAAAGTTAATTTATGGTCCCAATGTAAGTGTTTTTTATATGTGATAGTAATAATCTCAACTTAAATTTTACAAACCAAACAATCCATCCATGTGGCAACCAAAGAAAAACAGGAGAATATTTGGTTATTTTTACCCCTTAAGTGACCATGTTTAGTTAACCTTTCATATGGGAAAGGAGTCTAAGTGGAGTGCATGGGCATTACAAATTACATGAAAGAAACAATTTGAAGGCTAGGGGCCTTAAAATCATCACAAAACCCTTGAAATTTTGAAAATCTAGATATGTGTGTGGGTTACAATACTTCTAGAGGCATAGTGGACGCACAGCGCGTAGAATTCACAAAGAAAATAATCATTTGGGGTGCACATTGTGTTGTGTGCATGTCTCTGTGCTAAAATATCTGCGCACTTTTTGATACGTGTCCGGGGAAATTTTTTTGAGTGAAATTATCCTCTTCCAACTCGGAATTTGGCTTTTGATAGGTAAGGCTAGGCCGGTTTTGGTACTTGGAAGAAAAATTGATTAAAAATAAGTGCTCTCTAAGGCCAAATAAGGTGTAATTTGATACCTTATCCCCAGTATGGTGGCCAATCTGTTGTGCCCATTTCGTCACTTGGGTGAGAAAAACAATGGCACTTGCATGCCTAATTGGGCTGCTAGACAAGACAAAATTTCGTGATTGGGTTAAACAATCCAAACACATGTAATAAACAAAATAAACAAACTAAAACAATTAAGGAAATAAAAACTAGAATGCATAAGAAACTTAGAACCATAAACAATCAACCAATGACTAAGATTATTCCACCAATGGATAACTATATTAGTAGGAAAAACATTGTAGAGAAAAATGAAGACCTATGAGTCCCCTCTTCCTCCTTGGGAGGGATCTTGAGTTCCCTAATGGAGAGATCTTCTTACAATGGAAGAAAAATGGCAAATTGTGAAGAAAATCAATGCCTATTCCCTCAAGAGGTGAGTGGAATAGCCTATTACAATGATGCTTTAATACTCCAAAGAGAAAAGAGGATTCTCAAGGGAGGATTGAGGCAGGATAACAATACTATGAAGATATTGGTTTCTTAGTGCACCCATGGCTTCCATTTATATCATTTATTCAAGGAAAAATTCACTAGTTCTTAGTGTGAACAAGGGGCCCTTTAGGGCACCCTTTGGTCCTTGACCAACCCCCCATTCAGATTTTTCTCAAATATGGAGGTCAAATCTACTTGGGAGCTGGTCCATAAGTGGTTGGGGGGGTGACAAGAACCATAAATGCATAGTTCACAAGAGTGCATATTTTCTCATACACAGTCACCCATTTGGCGCATTGTGCACTCTATGGGATTTGTTGTCCCGTGCACTGTGCGCGTGCTTCCTTTAGTGAGTTTGTGCATGTCAATTCTTTCCCAATTGTATAGTTTTTTGCTTTTGAAATTCATTTGAGTGTTGCAAGTGAAATAATTTTTGTTGGCATTGTTGTATTTTTGTAACCATTTGTGTGCAATTTTGCAGACGAAATTTCAGTGATAACAATATGCCTGCATGTTTTTGGGTTGTGTATAGGTTTACATGAATGCTTGGTTTATGGGTTATGTGGAGTTTGACATGAATTCTTGGTTTTTAGATTGTGTATAGGTTGAAATCAATACTTGGTTTACATGTGGATATGAATGTTTTGGAGTAGGACATTAACATTCCTTGGCTAAGGTTTGGAAAGTTTTGATTGTAAGGGGCCAATTGTTGTTTCTACACATTTACTTTTCTTGTTTAGAATATATCAAGGATAGAAGTTCAAGGTAAAGTTTGAGGAACCATCAATATATATGTACCAATACTCATGGATCTAAGGGATAATGGGATGGTTGATGGGGAGACCCAAGTTTCAATTAGGCCATGGATAGGGAGTGGCACAACCACATGACAGAAATAAAGAAAGATATATGTTCCATCAAAAGGGCGATATGTTGAAGAGGTTGGGAGAGGGTTAGATCAAGGGAAACAAATATTGATCTAAGAGGAGGGGCTTCCCTCTTTCTTGGAAGAGAGGTTAGTTTCAAGCTAAGAGGGAGGTTTAGTGGTTTGAATGTGAGGACCTCACAATATATCAAGGCCTTGCAAGAACTCTAGCTCAACACCTTGGAGGCATACTAAATGGTGGAGATGGGGAAAGGGACCATGAGAAGTGACTTAACCTACCCTCATGTAAATAATGTTAAGTTGAATGGCCCCATCATATAGAGGTAAAACCCCAGAGAAGGAAATACTTTGGAAAGTAACTATGTAGGATGCCAAAGGCAAAGAAGAGTAACCTCACTTATTTTCGAGAAAAGGGACACAACACTCCCTATTGTAGGGGAAGGCTAGTATAAGAAGTAGAATTTACCTAATAGAGGGGGGATAAAAGTGGTCTTTGACCACTTCCAGAATGTGATCATCCTTTTTAAGAAAGACAGGGACTAAAATATCTTCAAGGGAATTTTATATATTTCCATCAAGGACATGGACAATTCTGACGTGGACAATTTTGCATGGAGGCATTTCTCCTAGACCTCTTCATGAAAGATTGTGAATCTATGGTGCATGTACAAATATGTGAGATGTGGGTTTATGAAAATATTTTGAATTCTCCAATCACATTCTCCATTGACCTTGTGTAAACCATTCCATTTGGTGTTTGTTGCACTAAGTGTAAAGAACAATGTTGGAGAATTATAAGACATAAGTTAGGTATGAGCTATTTTTTACCTCTTTATTCCCTTTTATTTTAATGATATCCATATTTTGTATTGATCAAATGAGGAATTACCCTGGAACTGATTCCATTAGACAAAAACTCAATCCTAAGTCCAACTAAGGAGAAAAACAACACATGTTATTTAAGCTAGGAGTCAAGCATGCAAACAAACCTTCTCACAAAGAAGCACTAGTTGGTGATGGAATCCAACATCGTAGGATCTATGCGTGAAGGGGATGAGTTTCGATGGGTTGGAAAGTTATGTTGACAACCTGTTTAACAAACTAACTCCCTGGTGCAAGTTACCTCACCAAGCAGTGTGAAACAATCCAAGGAGTCTGAGTGAGTCTAGCCAACGTCAATCCCAGGTACAACACCACCTTCCCTATGTTGTCATCTTGTGTAGGAAGTCTAAAATATTATGGCCTCTATGGTACCACCTACTATACCAAAGAAGAGGGGGGACAGTGGACATTCGACACCAAGACCAACAAAGAAGGGTTGATTACTCCGAGGGCCACAATGTGACCTTCTGATTGACCCTTGTGTTAGAAAGGCTTCCCAAAGTTAGTGATATAGCAACTGGATTTCACTCCCTAACTCAAGGATTTATTCTTGTTTAGAAGCTTTGGATAGTTATTCTCACAATACTATTCCAAATCTCTACACCTAAGCTAATATGGGTTTGAAGAGCCCTAGAAACGTTTCTAGATAAATTTTAGTTAGCACTTGATTTTAGGTTGTTGTTACTGGAAGCAGTGGTTGTGAAACTAATGGAATTTTGACTCAACTCTTTAAACCATGCAAGAGGAAAATGAAATGGAATAATTTCAACTTCGATGAAAACTAACTATGGGAAGGAGAAAGAAGTTTTAAGCAAAGAAATAATTTCTTGATAGATTACTATGTGTGCAGTACTGCTAATGACAAAGAGTATGAGCTAATTATCCAGAAAATGGAAGCAAAATGACCCAAATTTTAAAAATACCATTCAAATGTCATGGTTCACTTAGTACACCTATACAACATTTAATAAAATGTCATCATTTCTAACATAGTAAACTTTTATGATTATAGATACCACCATACACATCTTAAATACTCATAGGGATAATGAGGGCTTCACTTTGTTGATAACCAAGAATTATTTAAGGGAAATGGGAAATGGGTACTCAAAGAAAGATACATAGGGACATATATCTCTAAGTGCATATCCTAAAAGTAAATCATCATCCTAGTATCATATTTTAACAATTGAGTGTTGAAGGGAAAATGGATGTGATGGGGTCAACTAGAAACATAATCAACAATGAAAGTGATATCACCAAATTTCATAATAACAGGGAATGTCATAGGATCATTTTAGGGGTCCTAAAGAGGAATAGATGGAAATTCCATATTATTCAATTGTTTCCTTTATCAAAAATAGTTGTTACAAGTGTGGGGACCTCTACATATTTGGTAAGTTGGTTTCAAATTAGTATAATCAAATCAGAGGGTGCAATTTTATGGCCTCTTAGAATAAGAAGATCCAAGTGTGAGTTTCCCCATCTATCCTTACTAATGAAATATGGAGTAATATTAGGTTTCTATCCATCATTAGTGGGAGGAACAATAAGGTTTATCTCGGATATGCTCAGGTGAGGCTACAAATTAGGTGGAAAAAAAATAGAGTTGATTGGATATTTGGGTCACCCAAGTACAAATGGCCTATTTGGTATAATTTGGAAAATTAATCTAATTCTGCATTAAAATTAAAATAAAAAAATATTGTTTTCCTTCTCCTAGCCCTTCATTCGTCTATGGCCCTTTTACATATCCCCTTTTTGGGTCATGGGAGCCACAACTCCAAAAAATCATCTAACAAACCAAATATAAATGCAAATGCAATTTACAATCAGTCTTATAGAACCAACATATTCAAGCAATCATAAACTGAGTGGATTATGATTGAAGAAAAATAGTGCATCTATATAATGCATTGATTTATGATCCTTTTATAGTTGGTTATAGAAAGAGTGAAAAAGTGAGGGAACACATGTTGGCTAAAAAATGAGACAAATTGTGTTTGCAAAAGTGCTAGTAAAGGCCCAATTCTATGTAAGTGATTAATAGTAAGAATGTGAAATTAAACACGACTCTTAAAATGTTTTTTTATTTCAAAACACTCTTAATGAAGCAAATTCATATGGGTTTTGGGATCAAATTCATATGGTTTTTGGGTTTGAACTAATGAAGCATGATTCCCACAACCACAACAATCATCAATGTCTGACATACATGGGAAACATAACCCGAAACTAAATCTTATGCTATCATTTATAAGGTAAGACAAGAACTAAAAAAAAATTCAACCAAGCCATGATAGATTTATTATTCTCGAGTATGGTACCCTTTTAATATTTTAAATCGAATGCAAGGAGGTGAAATGGTGTTTGATTCAAACCTCGCAAGTGTTGGGAAATTCAAAGGCTTCGTATAGGCCAAATTTTTCTCATACTTGTAATGAGTAATATAGGCCAAACTATGCTCATACTTAAAATGAGTAATGGAAATTAAAAAAATCATTTTGAGGTTGTGTTTATAATGATAAATATGAAATCAAATAATATCTATTCAAACCATTTAGTGTTGGTAAATATAACAGTGAATAGAATGATGGTTCGAGGCCATGAGACTATTATATGTGCAAAAATATTCAAG
This sequence comes from Picea engelmannii, assembly GCA_009831015.1. Taxonomy (NCBI): domain Eukaryota; kingdom Viridiplantae; phylum Streptophyta; class Pinopsida; order Pinales; family Pinaceae; genus Picea; species Picea engelmannii. Next base: position 241,522 of record ML800586.1, read on the forward strand.
GTACATGAAGTATGTAAGCCCAGGATGAAAATAACAAAAATTAGAGGATTGGGTTTGTTATCACTTGCTCATAACTAAAGGAAAATGGACCAAAACTAAAAAAGAATATAATAATATGATTTTGGTTAAATTATCCATAATCGAAAGAGGAAAGTTACAGATCTGAATGGATCTTGAAACTGCATGAAAGAGAAGATGGGAGAAGAAGAAATTTCCATGTTAAGGGAACATGACATATCTCATTCCATGACCCTCAATTGCATAATTTGGTTTGATATTATGGCCTTCAATTTTTCATTTTAGAGAGTCATCGAACTTAGTCGGGCTTTCATGCTCGATTGCAGGAATGTGGGCTTAGGGTGATGAAGAAATAACACATTGCAACTTGGGGAATGGTGAAGTAGGGATTGGATGTGATGGAATAGTGGTGAAAAAATATTCCCAACACCTAGGTTGAGCATGGATCCTTTTTATTAATTATTAAATACATGAAAAATTTGAGTGTGCAAAGGTTATACTCACCATTCTTTCCCATAGTCTTACGCCTCCTTTCCCTTATAGTCTCGAGCCTCCTTTCTCGGTATGATATTTCCCTCCTTTCCCTCGATCTCAAATGTACCTCTTGTGCCTCTTTTCCTTCGACGATCTCTCCTTAAATAAATCCTACCTTACCAAAGACTGTCTCCTCAAATCGTATGCGTGAAGGCCCTTGACACTCTCGTGGCTCCTTTACCTTGACAATACTATTGTGCCTCCTTTCTCGGTATGATCAGTCTCGAATGACCCGACCCTTGATTAGAGTAAGTAGAAGATAGGTACTAGAGTCTCCTTGCTCGGTCTTCTTGGTATGCTCGGTCTCGGATGAGCTTGTTTTCTTGAATAAGATGGGTGACTGATTTGAATTATGTTTCCACCTTAAATAAAACACGCCTTAATTAAGAAATATCTCCTTAACAAACCCTGTCTCACCCTCTAAGTGTATGGCTGAAATCGAATTATGTTTCCTCCTTAAAGAAAACCCGCCTTAATAATTAAGAAATCATCCTTACCAAATCCTCTCTCGGCCTCTGTTGAAACAAAGTTTATTTTTTCTTCTCTAAATCCAAACCTTCTTTTTTTCTGATTATGAAGCCGCCCTTAGTTCAAAAAGGAAGTTAAAAGGTCTTTCAGGACTTTCGGTTTTCGGAATTTGGCCATTCACGAAGTATGTTTTTTAACAACAAATCTTAAGACCCAGTGTCAAAGTCCCGAAAATGTGATGGTTTAAAAATAATTTAACCAATCTTAAAAGTAACGATTAAAAACGTTAATTTATTTCCAAGCCTTCCACATGTTTTTTTTCAGTAATATCAACTCAAACATATTTTAAAATCCCAACGCATTGATCACGACATACATTTTAATCATGATTAATTAAGTTTTAAACTTTTTAATGAAACAATAATCAGTCGTAATTCAGGAAATCAAGAGTCGACCTTGAGTCTCCTTAAAAACCAATCCCCGAAGTCGCGAAACTCTTAAAAGCTAATGATATGTTTATCAAGAAGTAAGAAGTTTTAACGATAATAAACTCCATCACGATTTCTTGATTCAGGATTTCTTGTGTTAAAAATATGGTCGGAATCCTAATACTCCAAATCACGAAAAGTAAAGACTAGCCCCTGATCACGACTAATTAAAACAAGTGGTTAGTGCCTAAATACATCCCATCATGGTTTCACGATTAAGGATTCACTTGTGCCATACCGCTTGGGGACACGATGTTCGAAACTCTGAAACACAAAATCCCAAAATAATTAAGCGCATAAACACAGATTAATATAAATTTAAAGCGGGATTAACGATAATTAAGTAGCTTTTCACGTTTCTCTATTCGGGAGTTTTCATTGGCATTCCTTTAGAAATCATGGTTTTGAATCGTCGATGTGCGACAGTATCTATAATGGATTAATGAAGATATTTTGAACATAGAGTGTGCATCTCCAAGCATACCATCTCCATTAAAGAATTTAATTTTTATCACTTGTATCGGTACGATAAATTTAAGACAAGTTAAAGGTAAATAAAGGTATTTTATTTCGAATTTCATTCTTACTTTTAGACTAGGAGTGAGTTATATTCAGAAGAACTTACACATTTCCTCTCTACAACAGGTTTTCAATTAGCACAGACACCATGGCACCCAGAAAAGAGCCTAAGAAGAGTGAAGACACAGGTGGGAGCTCAAATACGGATGGAGACATGGTATTAGACACTACGCCACATGTTGTGGACTCAATCAAATCTTGGAGGCAGATTTTTGAGAGCTTGGACTATGAGATTAGGAATTGCCCCGACGATTTTGGGAATGAAAGGACTGAAAATAAACTCAGAGACATAGCATAGTCTGAGCTACACAAAATAGCCACACGGCCGAGACTCATGCCGTATAATGATATGGTATGTTGGGATTTAGAGAAAACCGATGTTCCTACAAGGAGAATTCAAAATAGACAAGGGGTCATCGTCGGCTCATTCAGACTCGAGCACATCCAAGTAATGTACAAACTACCCCCTATTTATAAATACATTTATAATGTCGAATTCATAGAGGAATTTCAAAGAAAGGAGTGCACAGAATTCGATCAAACATATCCAAATATAATCAAAGACTAGTGGGGAATTCCATCAAGATTTAGAGCTGATACCCATGGAAGTTATGCCACAGCTTTATTAAAAGAATACATGGTTTATATATCCCTGATGCTATGTAGACTCTTCGGGAGGAAAAGCCCTACCCATTTCCCGACAGAATGGGTGCCACTTCTACATGAAATAGCCAAGGGTTTCATCTTCAACTGGGGGAAAATTTTATCCAACAATCTAGCTAGTGAGGTTGTAGAGTACCAAACAAAAAAATTGAAAGGCCGACCTACATATTTTTACATGTCTTCCTATATTATGGATGTGGTTTGTTACATGACTCCATTCCCTTTGATGATCTGGAGCTGGAACCCATCATGTGCGGAGCCCATTCACGTTTATCATTCTAAGATATGGGAGGAAAATGTTAAAGATGTCTTTTACGAAATATTCCACGATGTAGTGATACCTCTGCACCAAATTTTATATGGCTATGCACCCCCTCATATTTCAGAGAAAATCATGGGAAATATCAGGGAGATCGCAGATTGGTTTATTGAAGAGGTTTTTTCTTATGTCAGGTTTTTCAGGTGCTTGATTCCTCCTCATGCACTTCCGAAGTTCCTTCCCGACATACTGGTGTGCAGGGAGGTGGCCTACCAAATAGTAACCGGTGGCATTGGCACATAATTGAAAGCGGATGAGAAGAAGTTCTAGCTGGTTTTTCCTGTATAGGTTGGGAAGTATTCATTACTTAACTTGGGTCATGCCAAGGTAGAATTTTTAGCATTGGATGACATCAAATTAGTAGACGTTGAACTCATAAAACATGACCCTTATCAAGTTGTAGGAAATAACCTTATTCACTGCAACATGAAAATGTATGGACATGAGGTTTCTCCCTGTGATGACATGTTCAAGGGAGCCAAGACCTATGAAGAAGTATTAGGCAGAGTTCTGGAATTACCACCCGAACTACAAACCAACGTTCTAACTTTCCAGAAGCACCGACAAAGTAGTTTTTCAAAGATATTAGAAGAAGAATCAACAACCCCTCCTCCATCTCAAGGAAGTGTTCCCACAGGTTTCAGATTAGAGGCTCATGATAAAGAGACTGTAGAAGAAAATCCAAAGAAGACTGAAGTGTCCTCACAAAAAGAAGAAGCTTCACAATCAAAGAATCTAGGGTCCAAAACAAGTTCTAAATCCAAGACTCCTTCAAATTTGAGTCAAACAATCCCACCTTTGTCATCAACTATTGCTGTTGATATCCCCAAAACAACAGGAGAAAATCATGTTGGCATATTTTTAGACAGAAGACAGAGGATGATGGTTGGCATGTTTAACAAGCAGAGTATTCTTGTCATAGATCAAAGTATGTTTAACATACACAGAGTATGTTTACCAATGTTCGAATGACAAGATCAAAGTGTTGGTCAAACTCCATTTCGGAGTTTTGGCTATCAGGATTTTGGATATTAGGAGATATAAATGTCAAGGATTATTACAACAGGAGTCCCAAACTCATGATATGAAAAATTGCAAAATATCCTCAGCCTTCAGATCGAGGATTGATTTGAACTGTTGATTAGGCATGACGAAGGCCCGTAAAGTTTGATACTCCATTTCAGAGTTTTAGCTATCGGGATTTCGGATATCGGGAGATAGAAATGTCAAGGATCATTACAATAGGAGTCTTGAACTCGTGATATGCAAAATTGTGAAATATCCTCAACCATCAGACCGAGGATTGATTTGAACCATTGATCAGGCATGACGGAGGCCCGTAAATTTTGATAAGATCTAGATTGTTGGGTCCATAAGACATGTGGCAAAAGATCGTCATTTCGCTGACTAGGAAGTCAAAGGAATGGGGTTCCCTAACCTCTCGAATTCATGAAATGCGAAATCCCGATGTAAATTCCATTTTGGAGTTTCGGATATCGGGACTTTGAATTGACAAGAACACTGAACACCAAGAATGTCGAAATCGTGAAATGTGAAATGTCGAAACGCCAAAAGGAAAAACTCTGAAATCTCGTCAATCATCCATCTCAGTGGGTTATGTGAGTTGTTCAATAACTTCAGAGTTTCAAAAATCGGAAGATGGAGATGTCAAGAACTCCTACCATAGGAGTCTCGAAGTTGTGACCCCCAAAATTGTGATATGTGAAATCGCGAAGAGATCTGGACCGTCGAATCATCTAGAGTGTGGACAATTGATCCGATTCCATTTCAGAGATTCAGATATCGAGACATGGAGCATCAAGAAACTCTACCACATGACATGTAAAGTCCCGAAATGAAGAAATGTGAAAAGTGAAAAACATTTCTTTGTGTAGACCTTGGTCACAACCATTGGTCACATCGGCGAGAGATAGAGGAAAAGAGCTATAGCAACCAAGCTCCTCTCCAAGGATCGTGACATGGAGTGTCAAGACACTTGATCAAACAAATCCCGAAATGCCAAAGAGAAGAATGTTGAAATGAATGCAAGACTAATAAAGTCATCCAATGATGCAAGTGAACTTGAATATGATCGGAGGGCTAGTGCTCCATCCCACAGTTTTTTGAATATTTAGAAATTTGTTAGAAAAACCGATTTATGATTCTTGATCTGTTAACGTTTTTGGTAGCCGAGATGTTTTTGGTTGAAGATGATTTGAGGTGAAACGAACGTCATGGTTGGATATAAAAGAAGAACATAGATATTGTGGAGAGTTGGTTGTTCGGACTGGAAAAATGAGTTGAACTGTAGAATTGAAAAACTACAGAATGTAGAGAGTGAAGAAAAGATCATCTAGAAGGAACAAAGGGTGAACAGAAAAGAAAAGGTGGAGAGAGAAGAATGCACACATATCAAAAGGGATGAGAAGGACAGAGAAAGAATAGATAGACAGAGACAGTAAGTCAAGCCAAATATGTACAGAGAAGAAGAGTAGTGTTGCAAAGAAGAATTGTAAAACAGTGAAGAAGTGGTAAGAATTGATTTATCTGTATGTTGGTTATTTAATCATTTATTTGTAGCTAGGGTGGTAGGGACGTGCTAGGGAGGACTGTTGTCCTTAGAGGATCAAGTGGGTGCTTGAACAAAGGGAGTAGTAGCTTCCATCTGGTTGTAGCCAGAGAATTTTTAGGGAGGCAGGGTGGTGCAAGGGAGAACATTTGTTCTCTGTTATACAGGTTGGAGCCTGTGTAACTGGAAGTAGGTGTTTTCATCCAGTTGGTGCTAGAATACTTAGGGAGTTGGTGCTTCCCTCTAGCGAGTGCTAGAGAAATCAAAGAGTTGATGCTCTCAACAAGTTGGAGCTTGTAAAACAGAGGTAGTAGCCTCACATTGAGTTGGTGCTCAATTATAGATGATGTACAGAACTTAAAAGACTGCCTATCATTTCAAAGAAGAAGAGGTTTTCTCCCTTTATGGGTTTCCTCATGAAAAATATGTCTCTGTATATATTTTATGGTTGAATGATACTCATTATTTATGTTGTTCATATGCTGTATGATATTGATGATCACTTGAAGAAAGTTTAAGAATTTTTTAATAGACTAAAATTGTTTAAGCACAGTAACAACTGATTCACCCCCCCCCTCTTAGTTGTCTTAGTAATTTCAACAATTGGTATCACAGGGGGTTCCTTTTATTTAAAGGTAGATCTGTAAGCTTAAACATGACAAGTCATGAAGGAACTTCAGCCAGTAAGCCTCCGTTGTTTGATGGAACAAATTTTTTCTTTTGGAAGGTTATAATGAGGACATACCTAATGGCCTTAGGTGTTGATGTTTAGGATGTGGTAGAGACTGGATACACAAAACCGGTTGTGCTAGCTTCCAAGGATGCTAAGTTAGAATTTAGCTTTAATGATAAGGGAATGAATGCTATCTTGAATGGACTTGCAAAATCCAAGTTTGTAAAGGTGATGCATTTTCAAACTACCAGAGAAATATGGGATAAACTTATTAGGAGATATGAAGGAAATGAGAAAGTAAAAGATGCCAAACTTCAAACATTCAGGTTGAAGTTTGAAGAACTAAAGATGAATGAAAATGAAACAGTTAGAAAGTATTTTCTAAGAGTTGAAGAACTTGTGACTGCCATGAAGGGTCTTGGTGAGAAGTTTGAAGAATCACTCTTAGTCCAGAAGATTTTAAGATCTCTGCCTGATAAATTTAATCCAAAAGTTTTTGCAATAGAAGAATTAAATGATCTTAAAACCCTGTCCATTGATCAAATTCTAGGAACTTTAACTGCATATGAAATGAGAATTAGCAAAGATAAATCCATTACAAGAGAAGCGTCATTTAAAGCAGACAAGAACACTGATTCAGATTTAGATGATATTGAGGCAAAATTTGTGAGAAGATTAAAGAAAGGATCAGGAAAATATGAAGGAAAGATTCCCTTCAAATGTTTTAACTATGGTAAGATAGGTCATTTTTCATCTAAGTGTCCCCATCAGAAAAAGGACCAGAGCTTTGATGATGAAAATAAGTACAAATTCAAGAAGTATAATAAGAAGAAAAGTTTGTGTGCAAATAATGAAAATTCCTCAGAAGACACCGATAGTGAATCTTCCTGTGAAGATATGATAAATGACTTCATGCTTATGGCCAAAGAGGATTATAATAATAAAAGCACAGGCAATGATGATAATGATGAATAATCTATGGTTGATATGGAAGGAGAACTAATCAATGCACTGGAAGAGATTGACAGACTCAGAATTAAGAACATAAAGCAAAAACAATTGCTGATACAGTTTGAAAAAGACAATAAACAGCCTGATGAAGATCTTGCTCTACTGAAAGTGGAATTAGAAGAGGCAAAGAAAATAGAAGACATACTGAAACAACCGTTGTCAGAGAAGAAAGCAATGTGTGAAGCCTTAGAAGAAGAGATAGTAAAAACCAGAAAAGAAATGGAGAAGTTTAAGGGATTGTATCATAAAAATCTTCCAAGTATTAAAGCCTCAGAAGGATTAACCTCCATCCTAAATCAGCAAAGAAACCCAAAGTTGAAAATTGGATTGGGGTATTAAGAAGGATCATGTAGTGATCATCCAAATAATACAAAACCTATCAAGTTTGTTAATTCCTCAAACATTGACAACAATCATTCTGTAGAAACAAAAAAAGAAAATCAGCCACCATGAGGGGATGAAATAAAAAGTACTAGAACCAAATTTGTAGATCAAAGAAATAACATAGACACATTTTTTCAAAGAAATCATCAGCATGGAAGAAATCAAATACAGTCTTTTTCAAGGTACAAAAGTTTTTTTTATGGTTATTGTTTTTTTTGTTCTAACTTTGGTCACAAAGCTGTAAACTGTTCATTAAGATCTAGATATTTGAAATCAAGATACTCAAGGAATAATTATCATCCACAACAAAGATTGAGACAGCCAAGCAACAATCAATCACAGACTATAAATCATATGATGACTGAGAGAAGGACACGTGTGAAACACAACAATAAGTATGAACATAACAATCGTTATGATCTAATATTCAGTGAACCAGAATGTTACAACTGCCACAATTATGGACATAAAGTTGCAGACTATAGCTTAAGGAATTGCAAGCCAGATTTGATTCCCACTGCTGAAAATGTCAAGGTTTGGAAGAAGAAAACAGATGACAAGTGTGGACTAGTGCTATCATCCCAAAGAAAAAAACATCCCTGGTATATTGACAGTGGATGTTCCAAACATATGTCAGGAGACAAAAATAAGTTTCTAACCCTAAGTGATAGCAAATCAGGGAATGTAACTTTTGGAAATGATGCACCAGGAAAAATAAAAGGTAAAGGAATGGTAAGTTTGAGTAATGGCAACGGGAAAGCTCAAGATGTGTTGTTTGTAGAAGGTCTGAAACATAATCTCCTCAGTGTCAGTCAAGTTTCTGATCGAGGATGTGAGGTCATTTTTTCTTCTAAATACTATAGAATAAAATATGTGAATTCAGGACAGCTAGTTGTTGAAGGCATAAGGATAGATAATAATGTATATGTGTTGAAAGAAGATAGAGAAGAATGTCACTTAAGAAACTATGATGAAAGTTGGTTGTGGCATAAGAGACCTGGACATTTAAATTTTGATCATATAATCAAGCTCAGAAACAATGGGACAATAAAAGATCTTCCTAAGATATCAAATCCATACGACTCTATTTGTAAACCTTGTCAGATAGGAAAGCTTACACGCACTCAGTTCAAATAAAAAAACTTTCCTTCAATAGATAAAACTCTCTAGTTAGTACTTATGGATTTATGTTGACCAGCAAGGAAAGAAGGTACAGGAAAAGAAAATTATTTTATGTTGATAATTGATGATTATTCTAGACTAACATGGGTTTCCTTTTTGAAGGAAAAATCTGAAGCATTTGAAAACTTCAAAGTGTTTAAGGCTCTGACTGAGAATCAAACAGGAAAAAGATTAAAGGCAGTAAGATCTGATAAAGGAGGAGAGTTTAGTTCAGGGAACTTCAAGAGTTCTATGATAAACATGGGATCAAAAGAGAGTACACAATCCCAAGGACTCCATTGCAAAATGGAGTTGTTGAGAGGCAGAATAGATCAGTTCAACAAATGGCTAGATCAATGATGAATGAAAGGAACATACCATAGACTTACTAAGTGGAAGCAATTTATACATCTATTCATATTCTTAACAAAGCTCATCTCAGGCCACACACTGACAAGGCTCCATATGAACTATGGTTTGGAAGACCTGCTTCAATCAAGCATTTTAAAATATTTGGGAGTAAATGTTATATCAAGAATAATGATGAAAATACTGGCAAATATGATGACAGGGAACATGAAGGTATCTTCTTGGGTTATGCTACAAATAGTAAAGGGTACAAATGTTACAATAAGAGACTGCATAAACTGGTGGATTGTATAGACCTAACAGTTGATGAAGAAATCCCAGTCAGAAATATAAGCAGTTCTAAACCAAGAACATAAGATATAGTTGAAGATGAAAATGAATAGGTCCAAGGATCAGAAAGAGAAGAATCTGAATCATATGAAGATACAAATTCTCAGGTTGACATAAATCATCAGAAAGAAGCAAAAACACCTCTTAGAATTGTTTAAAAGAATCATCCTGAAAATCAGATAATTGGAGATATAAATAAAGGAGTTTAGATAAGAAGGAAATTAATTAAAGATTCAAAACAGTCTCATGTTGCTTTTTTATCTATGATCGAACCTAAAAATTTTGATGAAGTCAGTCAGCATGATGATTGGATTAGCGCAATCAATGAAGAGCTTGATCAAATTGAAAAGAACAATACTTGGGAGCTTGTCCTTAGACCTGAAGATAAGAATGTAATAGGTTCCAAATGGGCGTTCAAGAATAAAATGAATGAAAAAGGGCAAGTTGTTAGAAATAAATCCAGACTGGTGTGTAAAGGGTATGCACAAGTTTAAGTTCAGGACTTTGATGAAACCTTTGCACCAGTGGCAAGATTGGAAGCCATCAGAATGTTTCTTTCCTATTCATGTCATAAAAACTTTAAAGTTTATCAGATGGATGTTAAGTCAACATTTCTTAATGGAGATCTAGAGGAAGAAGTATATATGGACCAACCTGAAGGATTCTCATTGACAGATAATCCTAATTATGTTTGTAAGATGAAGAAGGCCTTATATGTACTAAAACAAGCACCATGAGCTTGGTATTATAGACTGGACACATTTTTACAAGAAAAAGGGTTCAAGAAAGGTATTGTTGACAGTAACCTTTACATTAAGTTTGAAGGTGATAATTTACTAGCTGTTTTGGTTTATGTAGATGATATTATTTTTGGCTATACTAATGAATCATCTATGCAATGGTTTTCTAACTCTATGCAAACAGAATTTGAAATGTCCATGATAGGAGAACTGTCATATTTCCTTGGCCTACAAGTAAAACAAAGTTTTGCAGGAATATTTATTTCTCAAGAAAAATATTTGAAAGAGATGTCGAAGAAATTTCAAATGGAAGATTTTTCTCTAGCTAGCACACCTATGGTGGTTGGTTGCAAGATCAATAAAAATGATGTTTCACTGGATGTTGATCAAAGGACATATTGCTCTATGATAGGTAGTCTTATGTACATCACAACATCTCGTCTTGATATAATACAAGCTATTGGAATGGTAGGTCGTTATCAGTCTACTCCTAAACAAAGTCATTTAGTAGTTGTCACAAGGATATTCAAATACTTGAAGGGGACAATGACTTATGGTCTGTGGTATCCCAGAAATCAGAATTTTCAGTTAACTGCTTATTCAAATGCAGACTGGGCAAACTGTGTTGATGAGAGAAAAAGCAGCAGTGGAGGAGAATTCTTTCTGGGTGACTCATTAGTAGCATGGCTTAGCAAAAAGAAAGGATTTATTTCATTGTCAACTACAGAGGAAGAATAAATTGCTGCTGCTACTTGCTGCACACAAATTTTGTGGATGATTCAAACTCTTGCAGATTTGAAGGTGACTTACACTGAACCCATTTCAATTCACTGTGATAACACCAGTGCCATTAGTGTCTCTAAGAATCTTGTTCTTCATTCCAAGACTAAGAATATTCCATTAAAGTATCATTTTCTTAGAGAACAAGTTACAAACAAAATTGTTCAGCTGAATTATATTCCGTCTGCAGAACAGATTGCTGATATTTTTACTAAACCATTAGCAACAACCCCTTTTGGATATCTTCGTCAAAAGTTGGGGGTTATAATTTGTTGTGTCTAATCTGTTTACCTGGTCAGGGGGAGTACTTATTGAATCTGGTGTATTTCTAAGATGCTCATAGTTGACAAGGGGAGTATGTACTACAACAGCTCAGAGGGAGCATTTCTTTGACATTGATGCCACAGGGGGAGATTGTTGGAATATGATTTCAAGATCAGAGTATATGTTACAGTGGCATTTCCATAGTGGTATAGTTGCATGTTTTTCATGATTTTAAGATTTTTCAGTGGTGTAGTTACATCATGGGGTTGCCATCAATGCCAAAGGGGGAGATTGTTGCCATGTTTTCAGACAGAAGGAAGAGGATGATGGTTGGCATGTCTAACATGTAGAGTATTCTTGTCATTAATGGCAAGATCAGAGTATTCCTAGCATTTATGGCTTCGATGGAAAAACAGGAACAAAAGATAAGTTTAGGAAGACCAACAACCCAACAATGATCGAATGACAAGATCAAAGTGTTTTTCAAACTCCATTTTGGAGTTTTGGCTATTGGGATTTTGGATATCGGGAGATAGAAATGTCAAGGATCATTACAATAGGAGTTCCAAACTCACGATATGTGAAATCATGAAATATCCTCAGCCGTCAGATCGAGGATTGATTTGAACCATTGATCAGGCATGACGAAGGCACGTAAAGTTTGATACTCCATTTTGGAGTTTTGGCTATCAGGATTTCAGATATCAGGAGATAGAAATGTCAAGGATCATTACAATAGGAGTCCTGAACTCGCGATATGAGAAATCGTGAAATATCCTCAGCTGTCAGATCGAGGATTTATTTGAACCATTGATCAGGCATGACGAAGGCCTGTAAAGTTTGATAAGATCTGGATCGTTGAGTCCATAAGACATGTGGCGAAATATCATCATTGCGCTAACTAGGAAGTCAAAGGAACGAGGTTCCCTAACCTCTCGAATTCGCGAAATGAGAAACCCCAATGTAAACTCCATTTCGAAGTTTTGGATGTCGGGACTTTGAATTGAAAAGAACACTGAACAACAAGAATGCCAAAATCATGAAATGCGAAATGTCGAAATGCCAAAAGGAAAAACTCTGAAATCCCATCAATCGTCCATCTCAGGGGATTATGTGAGTTGTTCTATCACTTTAGAGTTTCGGAAATCGGAAGATGGAGATGTCAAGAACTAATACCATAGGAGTCCTGAAGTTGCAAACCACAAAATCACAATATGCGAAATCGCGAAGAGATCTGGACCGTCGAATCATCTAGAGTGTGGACCGTTGATCCGATTCCATTTCAGAGCTTCGGATATTGGGACATTGTTGGCAGCCAACCCATTTTTTTGATTGCTCTTAAAAAGCTGCCTACACCCCTTGTCGTATTATGATAAATCATTGTCGCATTGTGCTTTTAGACATTAGTCTCATTTTTGCGACCATTGCAATTCAATTTCGTTTCAGTTTTCACAACTGCAAGTGTGAAAACACCTCTTTCGTTGCTTAGATTGTCATCGTTTTTGGTTAATTTGTTGAAAGATACTTGATCACTGGTTTATCACATGACTGCTAAAGGCTGTCTCGAACTTATGTTCTTGAGCATTATCTTACCTTGATTGCACATTTGGATATATTTGATTGTTAAACCTTTGAGCATAAAAGTTATTGGTCTTGTTTTGATCTTATGAAAATTGTAATGGATTTGGTCTTATTGCTTTTATCCTTATTATGGATTCTCACTCAGTTATTATATGAAAAGCTTTGGCTCATATTGTTCTCAAAAGATTGGAATGAAAACATTACCATATGCGACAAATACATGGGCAAGTTTATAAGGCGTAATGACAATGGTTTGAAAGCGCATTGATCAATCACTTTGAACTTTACAAATCGATGCTTAACATACTGTTTGCAAAGTTGGATTATACGTTGAATGTTTCATAAGTCCCGAGCTA
>ML800586.1:271602-298502 GCA_009831015.1 Picea engelmannii
AGTTTTGCAGGTTTTAATCAAATCTGTAATTTGTCCATATTGTATATTTGTGCATAAAGAATGATCATAGCTGATAATTAAGTAGTTGATTTGAGTTATTATAATCATAGTTAGTATCTTGTAAATATATAGTAGTTAGTAGTGTATAGTTAGATTAGTATAGTTAAGTTAAGTTTGTTTTTATTAGTTTCTAGTTTCCTCTATTTTAGTTTGATTTCTTTTATTTAGTTAGATTAGTTTATTTTAGTTTGTTTTATTAGTTTCTAGTTTCCTTAGTTTAGATTATTTAGCTCAGATCACTTTCTCTTTGGTTTCCTTACGAGACCTCAGAGCGGCCAACGGAGCCGTTAAACTCATCAGGGTGGTCCATACCAAACGGCTTGGGTTATTTAGACAACCCCGGACCGGTTCCACTCTTCCAGTTGACGGATGGACTGTTTCGCCCGTCAACAGACATGGAGTGTCAAGAAACTCTACCACACAACATGCGAAGTCCCGAAATGCCGAAATGCGAAAAGTGAAAAACATTTCTTTGTGTAGACCTTGGTCACAACCATTGGTCACATCAGCGAGAGATAGAGTAAAAGAGCTATAGCAACCAAGCTCCTCTTCGGGGATCGCGACATGGAGTGTCGAGACACTTGATCACACAAATCCTGAAATGTCGAAGAGAGGAATGCCGAGATGAATGCAAGACTAATAAACTCATCCAACGTTGCAGGTGAACTTGAATATGATCAGAGGGCTAGTGCTCCATCCCAGAGTTTTTTGAACAGTTGGAAATCTATTAGAAAAACTGATTTATGATTCTTGATCTTTTAATGTTTTTGGTAGACGAGATGTTTTTGGTTGAAGATGATTTGAGGTGAAATGAACGTTGTCATTGGATATAAGAGAAGAACATAGTGATTGTGGAGAGTTGGTTGTTCAGACTGGAAAAATGAGTTGAACTGTAGAATTGAAAAACTACAGAATTAATAGAGTGAAGAAAAGATCAGATAGAAGGAACAGAGGCTGAACAGAAAAGAAAAGGCGGAGAGAGTAGAATGCACACATATCAAAAGGGATGAGAAGGAAAGAGAAATAATAGATAGACAGAGACAATAAGTCAAGCCAAATATGTACAGATAAGAAGAGTAGTGTTGCAGAGAAGAATTGTAGAACAATGAAGAAGTGATAAAAAATGATTTATCTATGTGTTGGTTATTTAATCATTTATTTGTAACTAGGGTGGTAGGGAGGTGCTAGGGAGGACTGTTGTCCTAAGAGGATCAAGTGGGTGCTTGAACAAGGGGAGTAGTAGCTTCCATCTGGCTGCAGCCAGAAAAGTTTTAGGGAGGCAGGGTGGTGCAAGGGAGAACATTTGTTCTATGTTATACATGTTGGAGCCTGTGTAACTGGAAGTAGGTGCTTTCTTCCGGTTGGTGCTGAAATACTCAGGGATTTGGTGCTTCCCTCTAGTGGGTGCTAGAGAAATGAAAGAGTTGATGCTCTCAACAAGTTGGAGCTTGTAAAACAGAGGCAGTAGCCTCACATTGAGTTGGTGCTCAATTATAGATGATGTACAGAACTTAAAAGACTGCCTATCATTTCAAAGAAGAAGAGGTTTTCTCCCTTTATGGGTTTCCTCATGAAAAATTTGTCTTTGCGTATATCTTATGGTTGACTGATACTCATTATTTATGTTGTTCATATGTTGTATGATATTGATGATCACTTGAAGAAATTTTAAGAATTGTTTAATAGACTAAAATTGTTTAAGAACAATAACAACTGATTCACCACCCCCCTCTCAATTGTCTTAGTAATTTCAACAAATCAATCTTCAGAATTGGGCAGCCCTATTGCATCATTAAATATTATACAGTCAACTCTTGGGATCCCCCATCTGCAAGTCATGTATGCAAGTGACCTTACTCCTATCTCTAGAGAAGCGATACCCCCCTCTGACTACCTTTTCAGTAAGAAGAGGAGGGTAGTATTAAAACAGAAAATGCATCTGAGAGAAGGCACAATGGTGAAGAAACATAGAGTGCTCATAGATGGGAAAAACATAGAAGAGGAATACTTCACCACAAAAGTAGCAGGATCTATGGGAGCTTTGGCAACTGCTAATTTATTTTCATTTGACTCTCTGAAAACAAGGCTGAAGCAGAAAAATCAAATGATAACTCAATTGCAGGACCAAATAAGGCACATGGAAAATAATATTCGAGAGGAGGTAAACCAAAGAGTTGAAAATTCCAAGACTACTGACAAACAGGAAATGCAATTGTTGAAAACTAGTTTAGATGAAGCAAACAAGAAGATGAAAATGAGTATAGTACAAGTTATTCGGCAAGAGAAATTAGTGAGAAAGATACAGGCTGAGTTGAAGTCTATTGAAGGAAAAGTTGTGAATATAAAAGCATTTCAAGCCCAAGCACTAGAGGTGCATGAGAAGCTTCAAGAAGAACAACAAAACATGTTTTCTAAGATAGAAACCGTTCAAAACTATTTCCTAGAAATAAGCCACTCACTGGATAGCATTGCTTTCAAGGAGAAAGAGGCTACAACAAATTGCGTTGATTTTCAAAAGGAAATAGCGTTTTTGGATAGAGAGGAAGTGCCATTGATTCCAAAGATGACTGTAGAAGAACATATCAAAGGAGATATCATATTGAAAACATGGGAGACCAATATTGCCTAAAGTAGGAAAATGGAAAGAGAAGTTAAGAAAGAATGTGAAGAAGTGTTTGATCAGCTAGATACAAAAACATTGGGCATTGGTGAAGGTTTTTGTCCTAGGCTATTAGGACATATCAATGTTGTGAGGCACCAACTGCATATCAACGAGATATGGAATGAAGCATATTTCACAATTGAAGCATATTAACATCGCCCAAATGGATAAGTGGTTAATAAATCCAAATCTATAGTTGCAGTCGACAAAGTTTGAAAAGGTAAATATTGAAGACAGGATAACCCAAATTCAGAGAAAGTTGTATGTGTTTGAAGCAAAGGACACGATAGAACCTTCCATAATTTTGGCCCAGTTTCTTGGTAGGTGTGTCGAGTGTGTTGGGCCGAGTGAAGGAAGTGCTTCAAAGAAATGATGAAATAACGCATGTATGCTCGTTTTTGTCCAATTGTTAGAAAAGAAAATGTGATCGAGAAAAACGTTTCAAATATTATATTCTGTAACCGTTAGCACATAGGAGATTAGGAGACTACCAACCGTCTAGGGTTGATGATTTTCTTGTATAAATATAATTTTTAAAGATATTCCGAGGGCTTCTTTTTGGCCAATTGTAGCAGAGAAGTTCTTCATTTTTTGCCAAAATTAATACAAATGCAAGTCGGAGATTCCAAAACCCGTCAAGTTTGAGTTATGTGCAATTTAGTACAACCTCTACTGTGGTGATTGAATCTTTTTAGTGATCTAATCATTTACAGTTTTTCCTCTGTATAGGCTATCAAAACTTACAAGACCTGTGAATGACTTAGATTTTTACAGTTGATGCTTCATTAAAGTTTATTCCTTGTATATTTTCTTCTTTTGTCATAATGTGAGATTCTTCCTTAATTGAAGCCTCACATTGTTCCACAGCTTTATGTTTTATTTCATTCCACACATGGTTTTCATGTTTAACTTAGATACGGGAAACGACCTTTAATGTTGCTACAATTCAAAATTTGGGAATTTTTCTTATATAATCTAAAAAAGAAGGAGCAACCTAAAAAAAAACCAATATTAAAAAATTTCCTCCTCCATGATTGTACAAGTTACGATACAGACCAATATTGAACATGGTCTTACAGATCAGACCAGTATTGCCTTAAGTCTTTTCAACACTATTTTAAAATCTACCACCACCCGGGTTGAACTTGAATGTTCATGGGTAGCCATTAAGAAGGACATCACTGTCTAGGAACAATTGGAAGCTAGACAAAGACAACTCAGGAATAAACCATAGCTCCTTTTCCTTTTAAAGAGTTGTTTTCCTCTTCTTTATATCATAGACCCTTTTTTTGGATGCCTAGACTCTATACTCCTAGGCCTTGAGGTAAACTCTGGAACAACAGCCTCAAAGAATATGGGTGAAATCGAAGGTTATTTCTACATTTTCATATTGAGTAGAGTAGATATAAAAAAATAAGCAATAATTATTTGATATGAAGGATTTTAGTATCTATTTTTTTAAGTTGTATTAAGAATAGATATTTACTCTTTGATTTTTTTATGAAGGGGTAATTTATTTTAGTAATTATCACTATAAAAACTATGAAACTTAGGTGGAAAGATGGGAAAATAACCCATACATGAACCAATAATTAGTATTAAGGTATAACCAATGTCAAGGGATATGAGGGCCCTAAATGACAGTTATTAGTCTCATTCATCATGAACAATACCTAGAAACCACAACACAATTCCTCTCTAGGGGGTCCTTAGCATCAGAGTTGGATAAGGACACCATTAGGAGGTTTTTTGCAATAAGGATGGGTAGAGACGCCTTAACCAACACATCACTCATTTGTAAGGCTTCCTTGAAGGCCTCCAAGATGTAGGATATAGGAGCCATGCGTAGGTTTTGTTCCCTAGATAAGGGTCTTAACACCTAAAAATCGTTAAGGAGGGAGTAAAGGAATTAAGCCATAATTGAACCTTCTCAAGATCATGTTCCATGAACAACACCTAGACCATCACATTTTATATGTTTTGCATACTATATACATATGGGTCTCATGGGCTTGACCATGGTTTTTGTAGGGAAACAAGCCTCAATCTCTTAACCTGCATGGTAAATGGATGGAAACAACAAATCAAGCCCTAAACATATCATATCCATCTCAAGAACCATGAACAAGTCCTTGGGTCACCGCACAAGACAGTGGATGGGTGAAAAAGTTGTCATAAAGATCCTTGAACAAGTCCTCAAACCAACATAACATAACTTAATTGGCCTTTAAGAGGGATATAAGAATCATGATTAGGTTTTGTACATTTAAAATGGGTGTAGAAACATAAACATGGAAATTTTGAAACAATCGCCTAAAGCCCTAAATAAACCTTCTCGAGCTCATGAACCACCATCGACAACACCTAAAAACCATTTCACAAGTCCTCCCTAGGGAGTCTTTGGCATCCAATTAGTTGAATATGGGTGACATTATGAGGTCTTCTTGATCATCATGGATGGGTCTTAGGTTCATGACTATAGTCCACTTGTATGCCAAAGGTCCACTTTAAAGGGTCTATGTTGTGGATTAAGGCCTTGATTGTGGCACATTAGATCAATAATATTAATTTAAGGAATAATTCCTTATATTTCTTCCCTGGACCATGGTATGATACCCACCTTTCATGCAAAATACCTTCTAATGGAACCCATATCCCAGTCTAAGGATATTGACCTCCAATAGAGGGAATGTTTCGTGGTTAATTTGTAGCCTTGTGCATGGCCATTGGTCCCTCGAATATGGCATCTAGGTCCTAAATTATTTATATATAACCACAAAAAAATCATAAGATGAAATAAATACAGTTTATATTCCATATCTATCTCAAGCACCATGAAAAAGTCCTCAGGTCACCACACAAGACCATGGATGGGTGACCATGTTTTCATCAAGACCCTTGAACAAGTCTTGAAACAAACATAACATAACTTAATTGGCCTTTAAGAGGGATATAAGCATCATGATTAGGTTTTGTACATTTAAAATGGGTGTAGAGGCATAAACATGGAAAGTTGGAAACAATGGCCTAAATCCCTAATTAAACCTTCTCGAGTTCATGAACCACCATCGACAACACCTAAAAACCATGACATGAGTCCTCTCTATGGAGTCTTTGGCATCCAATTAGTTGAATATGGGTGAAATTATGAGGTCTTCTTGATCATCGTGTATGGGTCTTAGGTTCATGACTATAGTCCACTTGTATGACAAAGGTCCACTTTAAAGGGTCTATGTTGTTGTTTAAGGCCTTGATTGTGGCACATTAGATCAATAATATTAATTTATGGAATAATTCCCAAGATTTCTCCCCTGAACCATGGTATGAAACCTACCTATGATGTAAAAAACCTTCTAATGGAACCCATATCCCACTTTAACGATATTGACCTCCTATAGAGGGCATGTTTTGTGGTTAATTTGTAGCCTTGTGCATGGCCATTGGTCCCTAGAATATGGCATCTAGGACCTAAATTATTTATATAGAACCACAAAAAAAATCATAAGATGAAATAAATACAATTTCTATTCCATATCTAGCTCAATCACCATGAAAAATTCCTCAGGTCACCACACCAGACCATGGATGGGTGACCAAGTTTTCATCAAGATCCTTTAACAAGTCCTCAAACCAACATAACATAACTTAATTGACCTTTAAGAGGGATATAAGAATCATGATTAAGTTTTATACATTTAAAATGGGTGTAGAGGCATAAACAGGGAAAGTTGGAAACAATGGCCTAAATCCCTAATTAAACCTTCTTGAGTTATTGAACGACCATCGACAACACCTAAAAACCATGACATGAGTCCTCTCTATGGAGTCTTTGGCATCCAATTAGTTGAATATGGGTGACATTATGAGGTCTTCTTGATCATCATGGATGGGTCTTAGGTTCATGACTATAGTCCACTTGTATGACAAAGTTCAACTTTAAAGGGTCTATGTTGTGGTTTAAGACCTTGATTTTGGCACATTAGATCAATAATATTAATTTATGGAATAATTACCTAGATTTATCCCCTGGACCATGGTATGAAACCTACCTGTGATTGAAAAATCCTTCTAATGGAACCCATATCCCACTCTAACAATATTGACCTCCTATAGAGTTAATGTTTTGTGGTTAATTTGTATCCTTGTGCATGGCCATTGGTCCATATAATAGGACATCTAGGTCCTAAATTATTTATATAGAACCATAAAAAAATCCATAAGATGAAATCAATGCAATTTCTATTCCATATCTAGCTCAAGCACCATGAACAAGTCCTCAAGTCACCACACAATACCATGGATAGGTGAACAAGTTGTCACAAAGAGCCTTGAACAAGTCCTCAAACCAACATAACATAACTTTATTGGCCTTTAAGAGGGATATAGGCATCATGACTAGGTTTTGTACATTCAAAATGGGTGTAGATTCATAAACATGGAAAGTTGGAAACAATGGCCTAAAGCCTTAACTAAACCTTCTTGACCTCATGAACCACCATCGACAACACCCAAAAATAATGACATGATTCCTCTGTAGGGAGTCTTTGGCATCGAATTAGTTGAATATGGGTGACATTATGAGGTCTTCTTGATCATCATGGATGGGTCTTAGTTTCATGACTATAGTCCACTTGTATGCCAAAGTTCCACTTTATATGGTCTATGTTGTGGTTTAAGGCCTTGATTGTGGCACATTAGATCAATAATATTAATTGAGGGAATAATTCCCTAGATTTCTCGCTCAAACCATGGTATGATACCCACCTCTCATGCAAAAAACCTTCTAACGGAACCCATATCCCACTCTAACGATATTGACCTCCTATAGAGGGCATGTTTTGTGGTTAATTTGTAGCCTTGTGCATGGCCATTGGTCCCTAGAATATGACATCTAGGTCCTAAATTATTTATATAGAACCATACAAAAAATCATAAGATGAAATCAATGCAATTTCTATTCCATATCTAGCTCAAGCACCATTAACAAGTCCTCGGGTCTCCATACAAGACCATGGATGGGTGAACAAGTTGTCATAAAGAGCCTTGCACAAGTCCTCAAGCCAACATAACATAACTTAATTGGCCTTTAAGAGGGATATAGGCATCATGATTTGGTTTTGTACATTGAAAATGGGTGTAGAGGCATAAACATGGAAAGTTGGAAACAATGGCCTAAAGCCCTTATTAAACCTTCTCGAGCTCATAAACCAACAACACCTAAAAAGAATGACATGAGTCCTCTCTAGGGATTATTTGGCATCCCTTTAGTTGAATATCGGTGACAATATGAGATCTTCTTGATCATCATGGATGGATATTAAGTTCATGACTATAGTTGATGAAAGGAAACAAGAGTCTTCAACCCTAAACATTGCTTCTCAAGCTCAAGAACCATAAACAAGTAGTCAAACCACAACATATGACCTATGTAACATATCATTCACCTCAAAGTGGAATTTAGGAACCATGAGTAAGTTATTTTTTAACCAAGAATGGGTGTCAAGGTCTAACGAAGGTCAAGGGAGGGAAACAAGGGAGTACTTGTTACCTAAGTGAACATTCTTAGGCTTAACTTCTATGAACAATAACTACAACCCACACAACTTCTTAGGATATAGTGTTGGCCGAGTCCTTGAGACATCAAATAGGACACTTGTAGGTTATCTTTGGACTATTTGAGGGATACAAGTACCATTATAAAAAAAAACATATGTCCTAAATAAAAATGTGTTAGACCCCCCATTAGGAATGGTTCTTAGGGTTGTAGTTCGTGTTATTTAGAATCCAAAGTAGGATATAATGGTGCCATGAGTAGGTTTTGTACAATAGAAATGGGTCTTGAGGGCTTAACATGAAGGTTAAGGGGGAAAGAAGCATCTTAAGCCCTAACTAGACCTTCTTGATCCCAAATTCCATGGTTAGGTCGGGAGGAAAACACTTGTACCTTATTCCCTAAACATCACTTCTTAGGATCAATCACCATGAACAACACCTGCACATTACCATAAAACAAGCTATAGAAGCTAAGGGTTTTTACCATCAGAGTTGGAATATATGGACTCCATTGGGAGGTTTTTTCCACTGATTATACATCATAGGATATTGACCATGGTCTAGGAAGGAAAACAAGTTTTGCCTCAAGATATTATTGAATATTGTTGAGATCAAGAGCCTTGAATGACTAGTTCTCCAACCGTCACATGAGTCCATTGTATGGGTTGGTTGCAAGCCTATGAGTGTGTTATATGAGTTAATAATTAACATTGATGCATGTTGGAGGTAAGGGGTTACAATGGTTAAGTTATGGAGGATAGTGGTTATGAATTATAATGGTATAAAGGTTATACAAGTGATGGGTTTTATTAGGGTTTAGGTGTGATTGATTTATAATAGTTAGGAATTAAATGTGTCTTAAGGTAATACCTTAATTAATATACCAAAACTTGATTATAGACTAATATATCATCAAGCATAGACATCAATACTAAGCCTGTCATGACCTACTATGGGGTGTGTCCAGTTGAGGTTTATAATGTTTATGGATTAACTTTTATAGGAGTTAAATAATTTTTTATGGATTAGTATTTGTAGTGGTTATGTCTTATATTATGGGTTATAATCTACTTTGGAAGTGGTTTTTTTTGTTGGGAATCATATGGGTTAGGAATGAGATGGGTTATAGGGTTATGGATTAAATGGTATAGGAATCAAGTGTTATTTTAGTTAGATGCAATAAGAGGTGTAAGGATTAGATATTAGATGTCTTTATATATACCAAGGGTTCTATTAGTTGTTAATGGGATGGGGTTTATTGAGATTATAGATGGTAGGGGATAGGGAGGTTATATTAGGGTTTATAATCTTAAGAGGGTTATAAATGTTAGAGGTTATATATTAACAATTACATAAGGGTTTGGTTTATAAGAGTGTTAGTGGAAACCTATTTGAACATGTACAATTTCTAGTTTTAAGGATGTTTTACATTAATGTTATGTAACTATTAAGGTGGATTATAAGGTATGTGTATTTTCTATGTTTAAAGGTAAGGCATATTAGTTCTCATTTTTCTCGGATTTTACCTTTTAAAAATTGTATTTTTCTTGTTTTTTTTTCAAATTGTTCCTAACGGTCATCATGTGCTAAGATATAAGAGATAATAATATTGAAAGATACAAATATGATTCCAAAGAAACATTCCTTGCAAAGATAAGAGTCTTGAAAGTTATCAATATCCTACCAATCAAATGATGCTTGGGCCATAAGGGCTTGCCAAAGTTCATTTGCAACCTAAGTCAATTCAGAATTTGCATGTGACATAATATTATCATTCAATAGTCAAATTGGTACATTTCATTGTCATGCATAATGTGTGATGGATTGAGCCACCACAAAGGAAACATACAAATAATATTTTTCTTATAAACAAGATATTGTACTATCCATTTTGAGGTTTGGAATAGAGATTGTTCTTATAGACTACACTACATTGCACCATATAAGCCCTACACTCCTTGAAAACCATGTAACACCATTCAAAGACACATACTTGCGATGAATTAGCTATACTATCAACAAAATATTTCCATCGATAGTATAGCTAATTCGTCGCAAGATTATTTACATTCGTCGTTGCGACGATATCAAATGTTGCTTGGATTCATTTCATATTTGGTTTATCAACTTGAATTTTTTTCAAGATAGCTCTATCTTTAGTCAAATACAAATATGAAATTAGGAATCATTAACATATCTAATATAACATATGGAAAATAGGGTTTATGGTTTACATGATGAATTGATGATGGAATAAAGTGGGTGTGTGAGTCAAATTTGAGTCCAGAAACCCTCCCATATCATTAAGGCATGAGAATAGTATATCCATGTCAAATTTCAATGCATACAGAAACAGTTTGAAAAAATTTCAATGTTGGCCCCATTCAAAGGTCATTGTTTCCCATGTCTAGTCCTAGTACAATTTCCATTCCTTGTTCCTTTTAAAATTCGTTCGATAGTACACACATCCCCGCATCTAGTATTGCAAGGGAGTATTTGTATGGTGTTGATTAAGAAATCGACAAAAAAGAGGTATTTTTCATCACAACTATGACACAAATACATTGTATATACATTAATGTAGAACCTGAAAGAAAAATGAAGAAAGGATGATGCAAACTTAAAACTTGCGTCAACCAATTTGTGTACATTGAAAGAAAAATAAGTTTTATGGTTTACATGATGAATTGATGATGGAATAAAGTGGGTGTGTGAGTCCAATTTGGGTCCCAAACCCCTCACATATCGTAGGCATGTGAATAGTCAATCCATGTCAAATTTCAGTGAATACAGAAACAACTTGAAAAAATTTCAACCTTAGCCCCATTCACAGGTCATTGTTGCCTGTGTCTACTCCTAATACTATTTTCGTTACTTGTTCCTTTTAAAATTTGTTCGGAATTACACATGTCCCTACATGTAGTACTACAAGGGAGTGTTTTTATGGTGTTGATTAATAAATCAATGAAAAATAGGGATTTTTCATCACAAATATGACACACATATATTGTATATACATTAATGTAGAACCTGAAAGAAAAATGAAGAAAGGCTAATGCAAACTTAAAACTTGCGTCAACCAATTTGTGTACTTTGAAATAAAAAAAGGGAATATTTTTATGGTGTTGATTAGGAAATCAATGTACAAAGGGGACTTTTAATGACAACTATGAAATACATACATTGTATATACATTAATGTAGAACCTAAAAGAAAAATGAAGAAAGGCAATAAATTGTATCCCATCTGTACATTTGAAGACACTTGCGATGAGTTAGCTATACTTGGAACCACATCATCCATTTCCTTTGTTTATCCCATGTAAATATGCTTGCGATGAATTAGATATGGTTTAGAATTGGTGTACTTTAAAAGAAAAATAGGGTTTATGGTTTACATGATGAATTGATGATGGAAGAAATTGGGTGTGTGAGTCAAATTTGAGTCCAAAAACCCTCCCATATTGTTAAGGCATGCGAATATTCTATCCATGTAAAATTTAAGTGCATACAGAAAGAGTTTGAAAAAATTTCAACATTGGCCTCATTCACAAGTCATTGTTGCCCATGTCTAATCCTAGTACAATTTTCGTTCCTTGTTCCTTTTAAATTCGTTCGACAATACACACATCCCCACATCTAGTACTGAAAGGGACTATTTTTATGGTGTTGATTAAGAAATCAACGAAAAAGAGGGATTTTTCATCACAACTATGACATATATACATTGTATATATATTAATGTAGATCCTGAGAGAAAAATGAAGAAAGGTTGATGCAAACTTAAAACTTGTGTCAACCGATTTGTGTACTTTGAAAGAAAATAGGGTTTATGGTTTACATGATGAATTGATGATGGAAGAAAGTGAGTGTGTGAGTCAAATTTGAGTACATATGTCCTCCCATGTCATTAAGGCATGCAAATATTCCATCCATGTCAAATTTTAGTGCATACAGAAACAATTTGAAAAAATTTCAACGTTGGCCCCATTCACAGGTCATTGTTGCCCGTGTCTAGTCCTAGTACAATTTTCGTTCCTTGTTCCTTTTAAAATTCATTCGACAGTACACATTGTTGATATTATGGTAGTTGTGGGAGGTATTTACCTCCACATGTAAACCTGACGAGAATCGAATATTCTGGGAATAAAGAAGAAACCTTAAATAATTCGTTAAGAACCCTAGAAGACAAGTCAGCTCAAGAAAATGATTTGTATTAGGTTATTAGCTTCCAAGAGAAGAAGTCGACTAAAAGGAAATGTTATATACTAAGTAATTAGCACCAAGAATGATAATTCGGCCCAAGAAGTCTGGTAGAAACAGTATAAATATAGAATTCTAGTCTTCATTTTGGCTAGACTTATCAGAACTATAGAAGTACACTTGTGCGCACTGTAGTTAGCCAGTTTGTGCGCAAGTCTTGGGAGTAGCTACTGTAAGTAGTTCTGCAATCTGTATTTTTGGTTTTCCTAGGTTGGACTCTCTGTTTATATTTTGTTATTCTTTCTTGGTGCACTATCCTTGGAGAGAGGTGCACCACCTTTGTTTGTCTATTAATCATAGGGTTTTCTTCCAGAATCTTTCTCTGTCAAGGTTAAGGTGCTCAGCGGTGGCTTTAGCCTATGGTTGGGTGACAATATTGTTGTATTTTCTATGTTTAAACAAGCACATCCATTATATTCTAACAAGTTATGGGCCCACACTATCTTTGGATAGTCTAACCACTTGAAGATAGATTGGGAGGATTTTTTCAGTTGCAGCTGCATTTGCAGCCAGTTTTTGCTACAACAACGAAACCCTAAACCTCTCATTTAGGAACCTTAAGTGAAGGGATTTACCTAATTTTTGGATAGAATAGTGCACCCTAGCCTAGCACATCCCCTGATACTCTCAGCAAGCTAAGACGTCAAGTTTGAGTTTTTGGTAAAAAATCAAGGGTTGACCACGTCAAAGCAGTGATGACTTACTCTATGAAGTTAGAAAAAAAGTTAGAAGGGGATTCTAACTTCATAGCATGGAAGACAAGGATTGACCTCATCCTTGACAAGAATAAAGTGTTGGATATATTGAAAGGAAAGATCATGGAACCACAATTCGAAGAAGGAAAAAAGAAGGAACCTCAAAATGTTGCATTTTTGGATAAGTTCAAAGACAATGACATGAATTCCATGATTATCATAGTGGAATATATAAAATACCACTTGCTACTCTACATCTCCCATATTGACTCATCTAAGAAGATGTATGATTCCCTAATAAACCTCTTCTCAGTCAAAAACATTGGACAAGTAATGAGTCTGAAGAATAAGCTCTGTGACATGAAAATGAATGATGATGCCAGCATAACATCATACTTTGTGAGAACCTCTCAGTCAAGAGATCAACTACAAACCATTGTAGAGATCATTTCAGAGAAGGAAATGGTAAATATAGTACTTAGTGGTCTTCCCAAGACATGGGATGCATTTTCTGTAAGCATGAACACAAGGAAGGAGTATCCCACATTTGAATAAATTTGGATGTGATGTGAACAAGAAGAATCAAGTATCAATGAAAAAGAGAAATCCCAAAAGAAATATGATGATCGAGCCTTCACAACAAAGTTCAAGAATTTTAGGAATAAAAAGAAGTTTGGCTCCAGGAAGAAACCAAATCAAGAGAAATATATGTCAAAAATACAATGCTTCAATTGTCGAAAATATGGTCACTACACGAATCATTGTCCCGATCTAAAGAAAAGGAAGGAAACACACGAAGAATCATCTTCCGAAGAAATGGAACCCTCAAAGAAAGCCAATCAGGACAAAAAAACTTATTCTTATAAGAAAAGGTAACAATACTCTTCATAGTTCTTGTACATACCATGTTTTTTGTACATATCCTGCATATCTATTTCTTAGAATATAATATGTTCAAAGAGAAACTATACCTATGGAAGAACAACAAGATAAGGATTGCTATCACAATGACTACAAGTCAAGCAATACACATGAAAGGATGAAGTATATCAACAACCCCTGGTAACAATTCATGTGGAAGTTATTACATAAGTAACAAGTGTAAGATAAGATGAAATCATAATCAATATTGAAGAAACCTAGAAGAAGTAAAGATAGAAAGAAATCAACAATCAAGAAGAAATTGGAAAAAGACGTGTGACACTTTGCAGAAGACAATAAGGATGCAGATGGAAGCATGGACTATGTTAGATGGAGAGATTTGATTACATATTTCCAAAATAAGATCATGCATTCATGCATGAAGCAAGGATTAGGAGGGATATAATCCTAGATTATATGATCCATTGAAGATGATTAGGTATCTATCCATGGTAGCAACCATGAAAAGTAGTGTGTTCAGTGTGACTTTAGAAGAAGTCTTCTTCAGAAACAAGCCTTAAAGCATCCCTGGTTGTCCATCCATATCCATTGTCCTATGATGAAAGAAAGAAGTTGGAATCTTCAAGGCATGTAATCTATAGAAAAATCCATGGACCCAAGAGCTAAAGAGAAACATGAGGAAGAACATGAAGATTCCAATAGAGAAATAAAATCTAGAACAACCAGTCATTGTATCGAGAATCACAAGACTACCAGCCTGATCTGAACTCACTAAAACCAATCAAGTAGAGGAAATGGAAGTTGTGATGAAGAATAGTGTATGGAAGAATTATGAATGAAAGAATTACGAGATCCAGAACTAAAGGTTCTCCCGAATGACGAGAGATGACTATGATGATAGCTTGTTCCAGACATACCTCTATCTAATAAATTATATCTCATACAATATACATGGGTTGGAGTTTACATCAGATGAATGTAAGGACTCTTCTCCTCAACGGAGTAATCAAACAAAGAAGGATATGTAGAGAAACCTCAAGGTTTTGAGGTATACCAGAAAGAGACCCGTGTATGCAGATGGAAGAAGACAACTTGGTGGAGAGCCTCCAATGCACAACAAAAGCATGGTGAAAACCTTCCATAACAAAGATATTGTATTAGAATGGTTACTTAGAACTCCAGAATGTTGGATTTCCCATCCATGACAAGCTCTCATGATGATAGAATAAGTGTCACTTGGATATGTTCCATTTTGAGCTTTGCGACGATGTTATGAACTAGGAGGAAACAAAAGAGTTGAATCCAACTATGATATGTTATAATGATCAGAACTATATGAAGCCTTCATATAAAACCAGTGTTCTAGAAATACTGAAGTACATTGATATCAAGCATTACATTCTCTGTGATGAGGTCCATAAAGGAGAAGTGGTTCTCCAATATATATCTCCACAGATGAGAAAATAAGAAGATATTTTGGTAAAGCATTTGTCCAAGATGAAAGAGTTTGCGTACTCAAGAAACAAGTTGGAGATCGAGGAGACAAATTCCTTATTGAAAAGGGAAGAGATGAATCCCAAGTTGGGAGGGAGAACTAATGTGTTATTGACTTATGGATAGTCATTTTTCAGTTCAAAAAATGGTCCAAGATGAGCAGTTCCTTTCCAGTTCAGAAAGTGGTTTGATATTTTTGACAGACAAGCATTTTCTAGTTCAGAAAATGGTCTAGATTGAACGGTCATTTTCGTAATGAAGTGGTTTGAGATTTCTTATGGACAAGCATTTTCCAGTTCGGAAAATGGTCTAGATTGAATGGTCATTTTCGTAATGAAAATGGTTTGATGGATTTTTGATGTACCATAGACAATGATTCCCCTTGTGTCCAGTGTGGGGGAATGGTATAGGACAATCTTTATTATTTACAGTCACTCTTAGTAGTGGTCAAGAATATTGGTCCACCTCATCGAGAAGTCATTCTTTCAAAGCTCATAGTTGTGAGCAGTTTTGAAGAATGGTCTGTTTTGGAGGTTGGTACAGGACATTCATTTCCTTAGGAAATGGTCTGGACAATCCTTCCCTAGGGCAGATTCATTCTCTCCAGGTTTCACTTTGTTTAGTTCCAGAGGAATGGCCCATATAGGTATATGGTCTAGGTTCAACAATCAGGGACATACATTCCCGAGGGCAGACTCATTCTCTCTAGGTTTCACTTTGTTTAGTGCTAGAGGAATGGCCCAGATAGGTGAATGTTCCAGGCTCAGAAATCAGGATAGGTATTCTTCCTTGCTTGAGAAGAATAGTCCAGATATCCCATCATTGATGTTTTTCTCTATGATGGGAGATGCTCTTCCATATCTAATAGACGTGAGTGGAAGAATGGCCCAGATGACTCAGTTATATCATGATATTGTTTATGTGTAGGATGATATCAGATGATATGATTCCCATGGAGATTTCATGTCTCTGGATAGTAGATGTATACTACTATGGTGGATGTGTTCCATTGATTGTGACTATATGTCATTGATCAAGTAGATTTGTGCTACTTGGTGTGGTAGTGTACCACTAGATTGTAGTTGTGTACTACTATGGATAGACACAATTGTGTTATATTGAATGACATTGTTCTGATTGCCTTATATTTTATCAGTGGTGTTGAAAATGATTATCAGCTAGATGGATGATTGGTGTACTAATGGACAAAGATTCTTGAGATGGAAAATGGTCCAGAACATCTATTCTTATAGGAAATAAGGCCTAGATTAGAAGAATGGATTTGGTATCACTCCTTGAAGTGAGTGAATTATTCATCATCATGTCTGATTACTCAGATGGAGTATGGTTTCGAGAGACGATGTAGTTGATGTTGCCAGATGACATTGATAGTGATGATGGTGTTCGTGATCTAATCATGAGATAGTATGTACGATAATGATGATGCTACCGATTCAATGGTATGTGTTAGTCTCTAATTTTTCTTTTGATCTAGTGAGAAATCCTAATTCTAAACCCCTCCTACCTGCACTTCATTATCTATTTCCATTTGATTTAAATCATTGCTTTCAACTTGTTATGGTTTTCGTTTTAGTTTTTTGGATAATTTCTTTAAGTTTGATGTTTTTAAAACATGGTTTTTTAATGATGTGTCACTTCATATGTTTGTTTGAACTTTACAAATTCAAATTATGCTAAGTCATTAAAAGCGCTACTGGAATAACATTATTCCTGTAGCGCAAATATAATCATGCCTTTATATGTGCGCGCCACCCATATTTTGTTATGATTACCCAGATCGAGGACTAGAGTTCGCATGTATCCCACGATGTCTCTCGAATCATTTGATGATTCAAACTTTTACGTGATCGGATTGCTTTATACCCGTAAAGGACTCTTTTCAAATCGTTTTTCAACCAAAGATTATGATTTGAAACAGTTACTCATCGTAATGATTTTGCTGAATTTTAAGCACGGATGTTTTCTCAGGAGATCGATTATATATTAACCGATTACAGATAGTATATTTAGAATCCGAGCAGTGCCAGTTGTAGCATATTTTTTCGATGGCGCCTAAGAGGAGTGGACAAGTGGTCAGATTAGAACCCGAGGGTGCTAACTCCTCGAAGCTTAT
Source organism: Picea engelmannii (assembly GCA_009831015.1). Lineage (NCBI taxonomy): Eukaryota > Viridiplantae > Streptophyta > Pinopsida > Pinales > Pinaceae > Picea > Picea engelmannii. Next base: position 289,345 of record ML800586.1, read on the forward strand.
CCTCAGATGGCTCAAAGGTTCAAAGATGTTGGTTGGTTCGATTTCCTTACCACTTTCCAAGGTCACAATGAACAGGTCCTTATGGAGTTCGCACTGAACTTTGATGGTTACGAAGTGGATATCGGAAAGTTGTTGATTCTAGTGACATAAAAGACAATTTCCAAAGCTTGCATATTGGTGGTTGGAGGAGAATGACGGTGGAAGAAGGAGCATGTGGTTACAGAGTTTGTTAATCAATTCTTCCTTCCATATAAGAAAAATCCAAATTGGAGAAAATGAGTTCCTCACTATTGGATCAGACTAGAATGGCACACTGCTTTGATCATTATCCATAGGTATATCACCTACGAAGGTAGATTCTCACTAATCTATATCTACCACATTAGGTTATTAATGCATCTAAATGGAAATTATCCTTTAAATCTTCCTTACTTTCTACTCAAAAGCTTGACAAAGATGTCAAAAAGAGTGCAATCACTCTCCTCCAATGCAAAGAGTAGGTTGTTTCATCAAGTATTAATTAAGACTTTAGTTGTGTTTGCTTTAAGAGAAATACATAAACCCTGGAGATGGATCATGCAATCTTTAAACCCTAACCCACAGTGCAGCAAATAGAAGAAAGGAAAAAGGAATGTCACACAGAAACAAAATATTTCAATTGATGAAACCCCTATCAAAGAAGAAATTCCTATTGTCAGGGTGACGAGGAATAGCAGAGGTAAAATATAGAAGTTGGATCCAGAAATCGAAATGTTTTCTGAGGAATATGTTAAAGGGGAAGAATATTCAGATGAAGATTTTGATATTCAAACTACATCCAAGTATGAACTACCATATACCAGTAAAAAGTGTGCTACAATCAAAAGGACAAAGAATAAAGGTGTGCCTCTATCTCAAAACCTTAGAAGGAATTCTACTAGGGTTACCAACAAATATAGATTGAAGTCCAAGGCCATGTTAAATCCTTCAATCAAAGAATAAAACATCATAGTTATAGAAGAACACTCTGAAGATGCTAAAGCAGGTACTAGGAAAAAAGAAAAAAAATCTCCATTGCATAAGAAACCAACAAAAAGAGGTAAACAGATTGTTTCATCATCTACAAGACCTGTCACAAGAGCTACAACTAGATTGGAAAAACCTAAAGAAATTGCTAAAGTTATCAGTGAAATCCCTGAAAATAAAAAGGGTTACCTTGTAGATTCAGATCGCATATCAGATATGCCAGAAGCCATGGATTCAACAAGTTCTAATGAAGAACACAGCTCAAAATTGGTTTCTAAATACCAAGTTAAATTGAGAGAACCCAAGGTTTCCATAAATCTGAATGAGCCTGCACCGTTTGAAGAGTTCCCCAAATTCAAGGTCAAAATCAGAACTGATAGAGAAACGATCAAGGAACTCCAAAAGACAGTGAGAAATTTGAAAAGAGAAAAGACTCATATAGAACAATGGAGTGCTCGTCAGCAAGAAAGAAATCAAGGTTTCAAGAAGAAGAAAAAAGAGCAAAGGGCATTGCTCAAAGAAATCAGAGAAATCAACTTCAGACTCTACTGGCATAATGTCATGCTTACCACAAAGATCAAACAGAAAACTACCAAAGCTACAGTTGTTATCATACCCTAAAAGTTTTACAATGATTGTTACAATCATAATTTTGATGTTTTCCAGGAAATATGGTAGTGTCTACTCGTTTGCCCTGTGAAATACAAAGACCTCGAAATGTATGACTAGATCAAACTAATCCTTGTTTTGTAGAATTGAATTAATGCTGGCAAGATCATACGATATTAAGTTGTTGAGCAATGATCTATTTTTGGAATGTAAATGCTCTTTTTGAGCTAACCCCCTTAATAGATAGATTTTATCTAAATCTATTCATTAAGAACGTTCTAGAAAATAGGATCAGGGTTTTTTGTGGATGTTTAAATAGGCATAGAAAGGACTGTGTTCAGGTCGAAAAATTGGAGATCCAGAAGACTTGTTTTGTGAAACTCCTTGTAAAGGCATTTATGTTCTATTTGACACTTAATAGAAAAAGCATATGGATGGTTAGACACTCTTTTCTACTCTATTTTTCTTTCTTCATGCTTGAATTCATTATTCAGACTGCAATGCATTTGTTTCTTGATTGTTAATTAATATAGTAAAGAATTTACTATGGGAATTAATTTCAAGTTTTGATTTCAAACTAATGTTCTTGTTTCCTAATGATATTTTGAGACAAGAAATTATGTGAAGTTGACAAATTGAAGGGTTCATCCTCTCTTTTTATTATTGGTTTAATCCATCTATGTGCCTACCTTTTACTCAATCAATGGGATTTACTATGTTCTGATCTTGATTTTCATGTTATTTTATAACCTTGAGCCAATTTTTCAACCACCTTATTCAAAAACCAAATTATAAAATCCTCCTAAAACACTTTGCAATAAACCGATGATTCCCTAGATTTCCCTCTCACAGTCAAGTGCAACTTTAGGGACTAACAATATGTTTGTGTTCAAGACCATTTCCTTCTATACCTCCCTAGCTAGGAGGGAGTGTTGATATTATGGTAGCTGCGGGAGGTATTTACCTCCATGTGTAAACCTGACGAGAATAGAATATTCTAAGAAGCAAGAAGAAACCCTAAATAATTAGTTAAGAACCCTAGAAGACAAGTCGGCTCAAGAGAATTATTTGTATTAGGTTATTAGCTTCCAAGAGAAGAAGTCGACTAAAAGGAAATGTTATATACTAAGTAATTAACACCCAGAATGAGAAGTTGGCTTAGGCAGTATGGCAGAAATAGTATAAATATAGGAGGTCAGGCTTCATTTTGGCTAGGCTTCTCAGAATTGCAAAAGTACACTTTTGTGCACTGCAGTTGTCTAATTTGTGTGCAAGTCTTGGGAGTAGCTATTGCCGACAATTCTGCCATCTATATTTTCAGCTTTTCCGGGTTGGACTCTCTGATCATCATTTGTTATTCTTTCTTGGTGCACTATCCTTGGAGAGAGGTGTTCCACCTTTATTTGTCTATTAATCCTAGGGTTTGCTTCCAGAATATTTCTCTTCCAAGGTTAAGATGCTTGGGGGTGGCTTCGGCCTATGGATGGGTGACAATATTGCTATATTTTATATGGTTAAACGAGCACATCCATTATATTCTAACACACACGTCCCTGCATCTAGTACTGCAAGGGAGTATTTTTATGGTGTTGATACAACAATAAACAAAAAAGAGAGATTTTTCATCACAACTATGACACACATACATTGTATATACATTAATGTAGAACCTGAAATAAAAATGAATATAGGCAGATGGAAACTTAAAACTTGTGTCAACCAATTTGTGTACATTGAAACAAAAATAGGGTTTATGGTTTACATGATGAAATGATGATGGAATAAAGTGGGTGTGTTAGTCAAATGAGTCCAGAAACCCTCCCATATCGTTAAGGCACACAAATAGTCTATCCATGTCAAATTTCAGTACATACATAAACAATTTGAAAAATTTCAATGTTGGCCCCATTCATAGGTCAATGTTACCCATGTCTAGTCATAGTACAATTTTTGTTCCTTGTTCCTTTTAAAATTCATTTGATAGTACACATGTCCCCTCTTATAGTATTGCAAGGGAGTATTGTTATGGTGTTGATTAAGAAATCAACGAAAAAGAGGGATTTTTCATCACAACTATGACACATATACATTGTATATACATTAGTGTATAGCCTAAAATAAAAATGAAGAAAGGTTGATGGAAACTTAAAACTTGCGTTAACCAATTTGTGTACTTTGGAAGAAAAATAGGGTTTATGGTTTACATGATGAATTGATGATGGATGAAAGTGGGTGTGAGTCAAATTTGAGTCTAGAAACCCTCCCATATCATTAAGGCATGTGAATAGTCTATCCATGTCAAATTTCATTGCATACAGAAATAGTTTGAAAAAATTTCAACGTTGGCCCCATTCACAATTCATTGTTTCTCGTGTCTAGTCCTAGTACAATTTATGTTACTTGTTCCTTTTAACATTCGTTCGACAATACACATGTCCCCACATCTATTACTGCAAGGGAGTATTTTTATGGTGTTGATTAAGAAATCAATGAAAAAGATGGATTTTTCATCATAACTATGAAACACGTACATTGTATATACATTAATGTAGAACCTGAAATAAAAATGAAGAAAGGATGATTCAAACTTAAAACTTGTGTCAACCAATTTGTGTAATTTGAAATAAAAATAGGGTTTATGGTTTACGTGATGAAATGATGATGGAAAAAAGTGGGCGTGTGAGTCAAATTTGAGTCTAGAAACCCTCCCATGTCGTTAACGCATGTGAATAGTCGATCCATGTCAAATTTTAGTGCATACATAAATAAATTTTTTTTAAATCAACTTTGGCCCCATTTACAGTTACCCTCCCCATCACATCACTCTCAATTGATCCCCAATACCCAATCTATAAAATAAAAAATAATCGAAAGCAATGTCCTAGTAAGATTCATTCATAGAAACTACAAAAACAAAAATTAATGAAGGTAAATGAAATTATGTGTTTGTAATTGATATTTTTAGCTTACCACATACTATAGTATATTGACAACTATTTTCAAGTTTCACATAATAATTAAACAACATGTAACATAGGATATAAAAACGTCGCATAAAACTTAAAAACATGTAATTAACCCATGACATTGTAAGTAAATTACTTTAAGAGAATAATTCATACAAATTAAAATATATAGTCACATACCTAATCCAACCTCAACATCTGTGTAATAATGCTTATTTTGTATATTGATATTCTTTATCGAACTCAACATATGTATCATCATCTGGTTCAAAAACAGTGTTGAAAGGATTAACTATATAATCATCGTCATCAATGTCATTTTCAAGCATATTTTCATCGACATCATCAAGAATTGCAATATTGTCTCCTACGCCTAGATCATGATCTTTGTCTTATTCATTTGTCAACCCTGCATGATGTTTCGACTATGTCTGATCTAGAAAATCATCTTATTGATCTTCAATATCATCTTCTTCCTAAAATGAGTATACTTAACTGGGCTTCCTCTTGGATCATATCTAACAACAAATGAACAATCCCTCTCAACTGGAACATTTGAGTAAAATACATGTTCACATTGGCTTGGAAAAACATAGTGATCATGTCCTCTTTCAAACATCGTTGTTTTAATCCTTGGAAATTTGTAGGAATGTTGAATAACAGTTCTTTCCTCACCGTGTTCATGCATTCGTAACCTATACCATTTGAGATCGAACATAAGTAATTTGAAGGAATTAAATTCACACTCAAGTATATTATTTAATTAACCATAGTATCTATTTTCAAGTTCTCGTGGATGTCTGTCACTCCTAGAGGAAACATTAGTGACCTAGAATACTGCAGTTATACCAATATTCAGAAAGTTTCCTGGATTCATACAATTGGTTGATGTGAAATTTACGACCATTACACCACATAGCCTTGTGGGGTTTCAACTGCAATATGCCAGATATGTAAAAGATACATTGTCAATTATATATATATATATATATATATATATAACTTGGAAAGTATCTGGAAAATATAGTACACATGTAGTCACATTAATATAATATAAAATAACTAAATAAAATGAGTGAATTTGCTTGCCTGTCCATCTTTCAAACCATATGCTAAATCAATTTCCCTTTGCGTAACATTTGCATCTTCATTACAACAAGCTTCTCTAACCAATTCAGACAGTTGTTGCCATGATAACCTACCTCCAATATGTTGTTTACATCTTTCAATCCATACAGTCATCCAATCAAGATTGTTTGCAATGTATAAATGCAATGCATCCCACTCTTGAGAAACTGAATAAAAAAATCATAATTCACCAATATTAAATATTAGTTATAACATCTATGCAGGTTATAAATATTAATAAATTATGAAATAAATTATATTAATATATTAATGAGTATGATCATATACACAACAAATGAAACTTTATATGTATTATTAATATAAATATCCACAATTATTAATATATTACCTCTCATGTTTTTCATTCTACCTTTCCCCAATAGGTGCTCCTAATATTCAAAGTTTTTTATGGAGTTCACATCCCAAATGCGATCCACTACATGCATAGTTGGTGCTACTAATTTAGGAATATAATGACTAATATAAACCATGGATTGATATACCATATATCCCTCCACCATATAGCCTTTAGGACATTCTCTTTGTCTAACCAACGCCTTTAGTGATTTCAAGTACCTCTCCACCATCCACATTGACCTTGTGTGAACATGTCCACAAATTTAAATCTCCTCAACTTTGTGTATGAGGTAGTGTTCTTGTGCATTGAAAAATGTTGGAGGTATATACTTTTTCATTTCACACATTAGATGACGAATTTCTCTCTTCCAATACTTTATATCATCTTCATGGATTTGTTTCAATGACAAGCATATACATGAAATCATGACACAATAAAATAACATGTTTCAACATAACATAATATAATATATTACATTACATGTAAAACACGTGTCATTAAGTACAACAACAATTTGAAAGAACATTTTTCATATAAATCACAACTACTTACCTCATGTATTTTCCAAGAGCATATATAAATTCTTTGATGTTGTTGTCAAAGTTGTTTGGGAGAGATAGTTGTAGAACATACTGTAACAAAAAAATGAATCATTATTTGTTTCAACCGAAGTAGACAAAAAAAATTGAAAAAATTAAAACATGTATAAGTTCAATATATATAAATATGCATACCAAAATTATTACCTTAGTGAAGGTATGCCAATCATGTGTTTTTACCCAACCAAATCCACCTTTCTTCGTTAATATATTATTTATGTTTGAAGCAAAACCCATGGGAAATTTAATTCTTTGATTGACCTATTTTACATCATTGCTTTGTTCCTATGTTAATAACCATGAAAGGTTATTTCGATCGAGTCCATCTGATCTATTTGATAGGATCACACTTCGCATTGCATGATTGGCTTCCTGAATGTCAGTACAAATTTTGACAATTTTTTCTTTGTCCCTCCTACCATCTATGATTCGCTATAACTATTCTGTCACATTCCTCTCGATATGCATTGTATCAAACAAATGACTATTTTTATCTCCTCGTAGTAGGGAAACCTCATGAATTGAGTGGGATAATATTTCATTCCTCATGGAAGCCCATTATTAATATATTCATAATGATGACCTTCATGAAGCATAAAAGAAATAAAAAAATTAATTATCAAATACGGTAAAATAAATTCAATGATTAAAATAAACGTTCAAAACATTACATGATATACGATACATAAATAAATTGAGTACCTTGAGGATTTATATTATATTCCAACCTCCATAGGTGAGGTGTCATTCTTCGTGGTTTTAAACCAGTCTCTTCTTTCCCATTGAAAATATGGTTTTCAGTAGTATTATACCTATGGTTCTTAGGGAGGAGGTGCTTATACTCATCAAACACCACCTCTCCTAAACTTTTTGAATGACGATACTTCATCTTAGGACCACAAACTGGACATGCAAATTTACCCTTTGTTTGAAGACTTGTAACAAATGGATTAATGTCAATTATACGATGAGATTATTAAAAAATTAAACATGCAACATGATATAATTAAAAAATTATATAGTATTAAAGAGAAATATTAGAATTCTACATACCACAAAAATGTGTTAGTCCTAGGGAAACATGAATTGTCCATAAAAGTATTCCACGGAATTTAAATTTATTCTCCATGATTGGTTTACAGATGTCATACATAGTGATGCCAGCCCATAAATTCAGTAGCTCATCGATAAGAGGCTCGATATATACATTCATATATTTAACCTGATACTTACATAATTGTTTGATATTACACATAATTACTATAACCATGATATCATGTATATATAAGTAAATAAATAAACAAAATATATTATGCAAAAAATGAAACAAATGGAAATGTTAGATTCAAAAAAATAATGTAATCAAATGCGTGGAACAATCATTGTCAACATTATTTGGTCCCTCTTTATTGACATCCAAGGACGAATGTTATTGTTGATAACAAAAATAAGCCACACTGAGTAAATAGAGCTAATCTCTCTGAATGGATTAATATCGTCAGCTTCCAATGAAATCCTAACATTACGAGGTTCATCTTTGAAATCTTCCCATTTTTTCTCAATTTCCCTAAATTCATAACATCGGTAGGCATTCGAAAAACACAATCTCAAATTTTGTTATGTGCATGGTAATCCATAAATTGTGCTATGATTTAACACCTAAACAATCGATGCAAACGTGGAATTATGGGAATATGACAAAGAACCTTTCGAGGAACCCTTTTTGTTACTTGATCGGTTCAATATCTACCGATAATACATTGCAGGCATTCTTTCTTCGAATAATGTTGTCCATGATATATAATATGATCATTAGGAAATGCATCTATAGTTTGATAATCCATTCCAATGTCTTTCATAATGGCATGCAAACCTCGATATGTGCAAGGTAAAATATTTGATTATGGTAACAAAAATTCACATAACAATCTACAACATAAAAAATAACTAGTTAATGTAAAGAATATTAATCATAAAAATTGCATTCTTATTTTACACATCAATTAACACTAAAAACAAATAGAAAAAAAATCAACATTTATGTATAATATGAGATGAAACATACTACATACATTAGGATATGTGTCATACAAGTGTTCGACAAATTATTCATAACCTTTAAGTTCACTAGCAACAATGTAGCAGAGAGAAAATTTTCTCTTAATCGTTCATAAAGTCGTTTATTTGCCTTTTATAATAGATGTTCACCATAAATACCATCATTGTCCCCATCGTCATCCAGCTGAGAAAACATATCTTGGATCATTTGATTTGTCCCATCATATTACTCCATGGGATCATTAACTTGATTTATCCCATCAGCTTCTTCCATGAGATCCTCACTTGCTTGATCATGTTCCTCAGGTTGTACAACATCATTTATACTATTACTTGGTGCAATATTTTGTGGAAAGTTAGAGGAGAAATCTAACTTTATAATTACAAACAATCATGCAAAATTAGTGTGTACTATAACAAACATTCAAACAATAT
>ML800586.1:307567-352268 GCA_009831015.1 Picea engelmannii
TTCAAAAGTAAATATATATTTTTTAAACATTATTGTTTTTTTTTTCATTCTTTTTAGTTTTTGTTTTTATCCAATTTTTTTTAATGTTTTTTTTTTCCAAATTTGGGTTTTGAATATATATTTTTAAATTTATTGATTTCATGGCATTATGTATTATGTTGTGTTTGGAGTCATAAACTAAGATTTAAAAAGTAAGCATTTAAGAGTTGATTTAATGATTTTGTTTGCAGTAACCATGATTTTGATTACCACTTTAAAAAAAAATGTCATTTTGATACCCCAAATTTAAAATGGGTGCTATCAGTAGCACTACATTTCAATTTGATGGTTGATTTTGAGGTTTTGGTTTTAATGGTACCGTCTGCTCAAAATACAATTTCAAAATATCTATAAATTTAGCGTTTTGAAAAAAAATAAAAAAATACATAACATCTTTTTTTTTAGGTTCTGATTTGAAGGTTTTTTTGAGCTAATATTTGAGTTTTGAAGGACATGTTTGTAAAATGTTGTAATTTTGACCTCATTTAAAAAAATGGTGCTACCGGTAGCACTACTTTTTTATTTTGGGGTTGATTTTGATGTGTTTTATGAAAAAATGTGGGTTTTGGGGGCTAGAGTTCTCGTTTTGAGGTCATAGTTCTCATTAAGTTGGTAACTATGTTATGACTGACAAAATCTCTTGTGCAGAGTTGAGTGGGCAACAATTTATGGTAAGTTGATCCAGCTTTTAGACTTCAGTTTTAGTTTTCTATCAAAGGTCCTTTTGTATGTTCCATCGGGGATTTCTAAGTTTGACTTTGGTCCAAAATTTATGCATGAAAGTTTGTAAAGAAATGACTCTTTGGTGAATTTAAATGAAATAAATGATTTCTTTATGTCCCATCTATCTTGATTATCATCTTGGTGACTTTTCTTCTATATTTACATTTATTTCAGCAACTGATATGTTCAGAAAATTACATAAAAATGAATTTCTAGCAAGTTTTTTGTTGATAAAAGACTAGCCTAAATGTAATGTACCCCAAATTTACCAAAATAATTTAATTTTTTTAGGAGCATTAAATCTTCTTTCTTTGAACAATTCATTCTCGAAGACTTATAGTTAAGAGAAGTAGATAGTTATCATCATTGTTAACTTTTGCGAGATTCATATGTTCTGGTTATCAAAACGATGAACGGTCATTTCTAAATATTCCTACCCTAAATTATCTCATACTACACAGAATTATTATATGAAAGGGCAAGGGTGACTTTACTATACCCTCCCCTCCCAAAGATTAACATTTCACTTTCTAAAAATTTACCCTTTATAACTCTTCAATCCCACTACTATTCTAATACTTATATATAGGTGTTGTATTAGACATAGGACTCATAGTCCTATACTTTCTCCTAAGCATAGGTTTCCATGTTTGCGCGCAAGAGAAAACCCTATTTGACATTTCGAAAATAAATCCCCTACACCATAGACTATGTTCATATCATAAAGGGTTGAGAGACTACACCCTTAGTGAGAATGTTAGAGGCCTACCATACGATGATTATACGTTACTTTGCATGGCCGAACAAACCCCTATGAGTATTGATTGTGTTTAAAACTTTCAATTATTATTAACATAATTATTTTTTGATAATAATCTCACTGATAACAAATTGTTTAGTCATGCCTTAACTGAATGATAAAAACCAGAGTTTGATGGTCCTGTGTATCGTTCCTTGAAGGAACTTTCCTTTTCTCATATTAACTTAGTATGAATTTGAAGTGTTCCAGTCAGTCGTGAGTTAAATCCTCTATTCAACTCATTAATGGAGACCTTGTGAGAGGTAATCCTGAGGTTATCACTAGACCCCTCATCCAATATGATTGCACCATCTTCGGCCCGTCACATGGCCAGAGACAGTTCTCCATACTTCCACCATTTACTCTGCATAGTAAGGGTTTATAGGACTAACGTGATTTTTATTTTTTGTGAAGCTTTTGTGTTAGCTCTGTGTTTTTCCTAAGTGAGGGAAGTCAACGACCTGGAGAACTTTACATGGTGGAAAACATACAAGGATACAAAAATGTCTGGTAAGTCCATGATATATTTATGTTTTGGTAGTCGAGTGGAACCTTCAGGGTTTTTTCATAGTGAAAAAAACAACTCTGCAACTGTAAATATTTATGACTTCCAGTGAAGGTTATCCCCTCCATTATTATTATCCCCCTTTTTTAACTTCCTAGACTATTCCTCGGTCATGGGTAGACATACATTGGTGAAGTCCTACGTCTTCTTTCATTGGTAGTTCCTCGTTTTTTGTAGAGGCCAAAACTGGTGAATTTTCCCCACAGGTGGTTCTTGGTTTCTTTTGATTCGCTACTAGCCCCTAACATAAATAGGGTTATGTCAAACCACAAATTCCCTCCGTCATTTCTTTTCTTATGTAACCTGGTGTTTATTTGTTCATCACATACCCAACGTTCAACTCTAGTGATGAACCTGGTTACAAATCCCTCTAAAAAGAGCTCAATACTGAGTATTTTTGTACATGAGTGAGTGTTATAGTTCTCTGGTAAGACCCATATCCTTTTTGTAGGATTTTTCTATTAGGGAAAAGGTCCCAACTCTCGTCATTTAAATTACTCCTTAACTCAGTTCACCCTTGCCGTGTTTGCTATACTAAAAGATAGTTGTATTATTTCCATGTTTATTCTTCTCAGTTTTGTATGAAGTATGTAAGTTATCGAATTCATGTCTTACTGTGGATACCTGGTACTCTCGGGGATTTAAGTCATGAAGTCGTGACAACATTCCTATAGTCAAGATAAGAGTTTTCTTTATTATTGCACAGGGTTTTGGCTTCAACTCGAATTCCATTGTTTACCCTAAATGCACCTATATATGCTTATGTGCAAGTTCTAAGTTTTCTCTATATAGCATTACTCCAATGTTTCATAACTTTTAAAGGATTTACATTTATTTCTTGTTCGAAATCCGATGGTTATTTCGTTATGTTCTTGTTTTAATATTGGTTAGCGACATGTAATTTCCATTTCTTAAATGGTGAAATCATAAATCTCATGACAACATTTGTGAATCAGAATCGTATGTTTTGTTGGTGGAGCATGTATTATTCTGTGTGTTCTTGAATGGTTCATAATGCTTCTTTTATTTTTCTACTATCATTCATGATTAAATATTTTGATTATTGAGATCTAATGATGGAACCCCGGTTTGCTACGAGGGTACCCATCAGGCCAACTTAATCCACTTCTCCCCCTTTGGTCTATGGGTGACTCCTTCAACAATGCATATGAAACGACCAATCCAAAATCGCAAGCTAAGTGTTGTCTTTATACTCCTCCGAGTTAATTCCTTTGAAATCGTTTACCCTGGTAAATTATCTACATTTTGGCATTTAAATTTTTACTCACTTTTAATCTGGTATTAATTAACATTTCTTGGTTTTTCTTGCAGGATTATTAATCATCCAAAGCCTCATGATTTCCAAGGTCGTGCCTCATGCAAAAGGTACTCGGGTTCCAATATTACAACGTTTAAAAAAAAAAAACAAATGACTCCAGGTTCTATCATAAAGATTTTGTTTTTCCCTAGAATATTGTTATCGTCGGAAAGGTATCCGACTCCTATAACAGTTGGTTAACTATATATTCAGTTTTAAACAAAATACATAAGAGACAAATCTATGCTTTTGTGTTATTGTAATGAACAAGACTATACCATTGCTCACAATTGTATAGCCGATTTATATGCAAAACTCAATCTTCCAGTAACATTCAATCATTTGTTTTGGTATATTAGATATGTTATACACAAAATTATGTATTTGGATAGAAATGTGTATTCATGTAATAGAATTCTATTTTATATCCCCTGTTGGGTCTAATTTGATCTGTTGTAAGGATTCAAACATTATTTAGTCATTCATATAGCTATGCAATTTTCAAAATCACCAAAATATGTATATTCATATAAAATTATATGATTTCAGAATTTATGTCTTTCAATTCATTGAGATTTCACTCCTATATTATTTTTATTTCATAACTTTGTTTCTGACTAACTGAACTGTTCTCTTTCCTTTATATCATTGGCATCTGTGGTATGCATACAATAGGAATTTAAGTGAGTCTGAAATTTGGTTGAGGTAGTTATACATACATACATACATACATACATACATACATACATACATACATACATACATATATAGTTACTTATTATTGTATGTAATCATTCCAAGCCTTAAATGGAATTTGCATCGCCTGATCTTCATAACTATTTATTGCATCCTGTGTATTTAACCTATAAAAATATATGTATATATAAATCTAAGATTTCAAGTTTACTTCCAGGATTCTCTTTGGCATTCTTCAATCGACAAAAATCTTTAAGTTGTTTACTTATATGCAATTAATCACATGCCTGAAATACTAGCGTTAATACAATGCAAATCCCATCTAGCTCAGATACATATTCCATGTGCTTATATAAAACAGTCCCATCTACAGTTAATACACACAGAATTTCATACTCAAGGAATATAATAAAACTATAAGAGTTATACTACAATTTATTTCATTCCAATAGTAATTTAATCAATAGAACAATTCATCCGGAATTAAAGAGATTTATCATATCATCCATTAAATCAAATAACATTCGATCAAAAGGGAGTAGATAGACATATCTGATAAAGTTTTCGAACAAGAAATGAAACAACCAAGTTCCTCCGAACCTGAGAACGAAAAAACTAATCTACTTTCTTCGTTCACCCCCTAGCCTGACCATGAACCTATGAGGGAGAACTCCAGAACTCCTCCTTGGAAATAGTCCTTCAGTTTCATAAAACTTCTCCTTGCCTCACACTCGGAAAATAGTGTTCATAATAGCAAGTGATAATTATTTTCCCCAGCATACTAGGCAACGTCTTGCCTCCTCTCATATTCTATATATGCCAAAAGCATTTGTGCCTAGGTCTTTTCCCCTTGGGAATTTTCCCAACTTTCCAAATCCCTGATTTTCAGGGTCTGCCAATGGCCAAATTCTTGATTTGACACTTGTAACATTCCACTCTGAGGTAGTTCCAACATGTTCCCCACTCATGGAGTCATGGTCAGCTGATTTCAACCTAGCTATTCCATTTGTCCATCAGCAAAAAAATATAAAAATATTTGTTTATTACAAGTGTCATAGTCAAAGAGTTTGTTGGATCAAATCGGATCTTTTCCCAATAGTCATAATCCTAATTTACAATTAACTAAATTTGAAATTTGGAATTGCCATAAATGGCAATAATTTTCCAATTTCAAATTTACAAAAAACAGAAATAAATTCCTAAGTATTTTCAGACTTAAAAATAATTTACTTTTGGGGATGTTACACTAAGAACTTGTAATTAATACTTGTGAGTTAGGATGTTATTTTTTTTGGATATAAGCATAGGGTGATATTCTCGTCTATTTTTCTTTATCCAAGCAGAATCTAAAAATGCTTGAGTAAGATCATTTCATATCTTTTCCTCAACAAGAACTAAGAAAAACATAACAGAGATAATCATTGCACAGAGAAAACCATAAGACATCAGATGTACATGGTTCACCCTAGTGTGGGGCTACATCCACCAACCACTTCACCTCTTTATTATTCATCAATATCTTACATTCAGTTACTCCTGTGCACTAAGCCACAGAGTCAAGCTTCGCACCAGACAGGAGATCTGTGCACTAAGCACCAGATCCTCCTTCCAAAACTAGCTCAAGGCACTGAGCTAACTGTCTATCAAGAACAAATCCCTAACACATAGACACTTCCTTGCATGAAGCAGCTCGAACTACTTACGCTTAGCTCCAATACTACTACTTCTACAATATATTCTTCCTTATTTATTCTTTTACAATCCCTTACAATAGAACCAAACATGGAAAGAACCCATGGGCCAACATCCCATAAAACCATTACCAAAACCCTAGAGGACCCTTTACTGGGTCTACTTAACCCTCAAAATCAATGAGATCCATGATCTTAGATCTGCCTAGGCGCTCCTTGCTCGACCAATGTGTCGAGGTCCAAAAGTGGGCCAACTCTGACCAAGGTTTCCTCAAAACTTGGTCGAGGGTCGATAGGCCCCCAACACTCACCTGTGACTCATCCCAAGTCACTCAGGTCTGGAAAATGATGCTTCAAATGCCTCGAGCTTAACTCAAGCTACCTCGACTTGCTTCTTTGGTTGAGCCTGCTTCTCAGCGAGCTCCTAGATCGTCTTCTCTATAACAAGCCCTTCAAGGTGTTGTTCTACTGTTGCAATGACTTGATCCAATTGCGATCGACGTACATCAATCTCTTTGAACACCTTACAGGATTCATCCTACACATGTTGTATCTTCTTCATCACTTCCATTACCCTACCCTGGAGGGAAATGATCTATTGTTGTACTACACGTTGCTCCTGGGATCTCTTCATTATTTCTACCGTAGTGAGTAGATTCATCTGCGTGTGCATGATAAATGCATGTTGGTGCTCCTCCTGTAACTTCTCTTCCAACTTCCTTAGCTCTGGATCCTCAACGAGGCGTTAATATGTCTGTGCACTTCTATCACTCAGTTGTTTTCATTCTGAGGTGAGAGATCTTATCCTTACTAGTGTGTTCTTAGAGGCCTCCTCCCTCTGATCACGCACCTTCTGTGGGGTGCTCAGGATTATTTGGGCCTCAAATTCTATTATCCTAGCCTAAAGTTATTGGAGGGTCTCAGTGAGCTTCATTATTTGAGCTTCAACCAGTTCTTTCCCATCCTATGCTAATCCTGGCACATAGCGACATGATTTACTCATCGCTTCTTTGACCATGTTCCTCTCTGCGAGAAGCTTCTCCTTTTCCTTCTGTATATAGGATTTTTCCTCCTAGAGCTTCACCTAAAGCTCTACTTTCTCGCTTTCCTTGGTTGGTACATTGTCCTACACTTCTCGTAATTGCGCTAGGACTTCATATTTCTCCTATTTGAAGGCTTCTATAGCCTTCTACTTCTCTTCCTGGAATCTCTGGAACCGGGCTTCTATTTCATCCACCAGTCTTCTCAATTGGGCTAGTTCATCTCCCAATTCTGCAGTCTGTGACAAGGAAGGCACAGTGGGTACTGCGAGGACCAAGCAAACAACTTGTTGCACTTCTTTCAATTGTTTCTCAATTCTTCTGTATAAATCCTCTTGTGTCTCTCCATACCTCTACAATATTTCCTCAGATGCATCCTCCATAGCTCTATGGACCAGACAGATGTCATCCTCAGTGAGAGTGGCCTCCAACTAGGGATTATTAGTGCGCGTCTTCTTCCTTGCTGAGGGTTTCTTCGGAGAAACCTTCGTCTTCTGCGGTGTGACTGTACCAACAGTGATATCTTTTGGTGGTGTAGCTTTTCCTCCTCATTTTTATTCTTCTCTTTCATCTCCTCCTCCCCATCCTTTTACTTCGTCTCCTCCTCCTCCTCCTAGAGATTCAGACATGTTATCTTCAGAAGCGTTGTCCTCTTCATCGCTCTCTATATCCTGCATTTCCTCCTTCTTTTTCTTCTTCTTCGTCCCACTGGACTGTCCGACATTCTCAACTCAGGAAACTATGGGACTTCCTATGGTGTCAATGTCGGATAATTATACATCAGAAAAAGGTACAAGAAACTCCTCCGACCATTCCTTTGTAATATGCTCCATGTCTTCATCTGTCAGTTTGTAGTACAACTGCAATTCTTCCTGGTTCTCATATCTATGCACAGTAATGTAGATGAAATGAGGATCAACATGAAACATTGCTATTGGTCAGTACTAGTGTAGGGTGCATGATGTCATGAGCGAAAATGATTTGATGGTGAGGTTTAAATGCTTGTAGTATGGATGAAACATTGCATTGGAATGTTATTTCTTCGTCATGTCATTGGTATACCACAGGGTTGAAAACCATGCGGCCAATATCTTTGATTGTTCGATCTCTTGGAAGGTGGCTCCTTCATGCATTTTCCAAGCGACAAATGAAATGAAAATGATCATCCAACTGTAATGGGATTCATATCCCAAGTGTTGGGCTTCACGGAAATCCTTCTCTAGCTCATTGACGAGGTAGTTCGCCTAGTTCATCTACATGACCTCCACACACTTTCCTGCAAGGTCCACCATGAACCGGGTGACTTGTGTGGGGTGGTTCTTCCTCACGCATTTTCCATCTAGGAATTGTCAAGTGAGGTGCACTACGCCATCCTATATAGAGGCTACCTTGTAACCTCACTTTCCTTTCTCTACTTCTCCATAAGATTCCTTGATGCGTTGTGCCAGGGAATGGTCTGAAGCCTTCCCTGGATAAACTTGTTGAGGGTTAGGACCCTTCACACTTAAGCCTATGATCCAATGGATCAACGCCAAATCCACAGTAATCCTCCTATCAAGCCATAAGTATCCTCCATGGTAGCATGACAGAAGGAGTTTAACACAAGCGTTAACCTCCTAGTGGCAGCCAAAGTGCGGGATCTTCATCACATTCAACACAGTGAACTACACCAACTCCTTAATCCATGGCTGTGAGATGAGGCAAGGATTCTTTCCAGTTGTCTTCTTCAGATAGCAGTGGGGCATTAACAGGGCATAGTTATTTCAATCTCCTAAATTCAATTCATTGTTATTTAATAGTGGGATCTGTCCTAATTGAATCCTGACTACTCGTATTCATTTCAGAATGTACGCAGTCAACACGGTGTACTCAAAATCTCGAGGGATGTTGTTTCGGTTAACAATACCAACCAAAGCTGGGATATACTCAGGTAGGATTGATGGGATCTTCTTTGCATTAGTCAGATCACCATGGTGTTTACTTCATTGTTCGGTTCCAGGGTTGACATGGCCATAACGACATCCAATCAAAGGGGAATCCTATAGTCCCCTAGTCAATGATGCCTGGGAACCTTTGGATATTGGTTTGTCGACCATTAGCTTCTTAAGTAATTCCTCAACAGACTTCTCTATTTCACTAGGTTCGCCCGACATTCTAGTTTTTAATAAATAGTCAGGGTAGGAAAAAAGACAGGTGGGGTAGAGAAATAGATAGGTGGGGTCTAGTTTCAGATAACACAGCTCAACACTTGGACAATTCCTTGTTTAGCTCAGTCAATCACGGGTATAAAAAATTGGTCTCGACATAGTGACCGACGAGTTAAATAAGTGGGAAACCCTAACGGATCTCCCAACAACCAGGAAATGCTTCTATCAATGTCAATATGTTTGTTATGGCATGGTCTCAATGTCCAAAAGTGGTCCATCATCCCATAAATGTTTTTTCTAACCGTTCTAGAGAGTCATTCTGATGGCAGTGGCACCTCCAACGATCATCTAACTTCACCAGGGAGAAGTCCCATTATGCGCAATCCTAATGTTCCAGTCAATGAAGTCTTCCATCTAGTTTCTGTAACTTCTTATAGATTTTCCAACTTAGCCTTCTTTTTTTTGAGCTTTCTTTCCTTCTTCCTTGTTATTTGAGTTTCTCTAACTATTTCTATAATCCTCTTTCCATTTTTATTCTTATCTTCCCCTAGCATATTATCTTTGCACTATTGAGGTGGCCTTAAAGGGTCTGAAGTTAATATCTCTTTTCTTAACACTTCTTGAGTGGGAATAGTTATTTCTTGAATATATAGGTTCCTCAAGCATTATTTCATTCTTTCAGCCTGGATAGTTGATTCTCTTTCCTTATGTCCCTCCTACGTTGTTACTTTTTTATGTTGCTTCGACTTATCCTCTCTTTCTTCTATTAGTTGGTCTATTTTCCTAGCTATGAAATCCCTTAATTATTTCTTTTTATTTTTTGTGGCTTCTTCCTCTGCTTTCCTTCTGATTTGATCCTTCTCAATCCAAGTCTTACCTAATAATAGTGGGAAAGGGGTGTTCTCCCCAACAAAATTAATGGCTTCAAATTCTTGTTTAGTCGATGTTCCATGAAAAATAATAGGTACATTAGTAACTCTTTCACATAGGGTTATCATCTTACCCTTAAACAAGCCTATCCTTCCCAACGAAGGTACCATGGTAGGCTTTCCCAAAATTTCCGAAGTTTCTTCTGTCACAATATTCACTTGTGTTTCTTCATCCAAGACACAGTCTATTTCAAAGTCTTCTATTCTTACACTTATGCATTGTTTTACTTTCAGGATCTCTGGTAAATTGACATCTTTGTGAACATCCATCATTTCTGTCAATTTTAATAACTTATTATGAAATTTCTCTCATTCTTTCTCTTTATGACTCTCTAGCATTCCCTTAGTCTCTTGACTCTCTTCGTAGTTTTCTTGTCTTACGTTTATTTGCTCAACTTTAGCAATCATCCTTGGGCAATCCTCGACCTCATGACCAACAATCTTACAAAAAAGACAAATAGGGCCTGTGCCAAGGCATTCCTTAGCAAGGTGTCCTGGTCTTCTGCAGTCATAACACAAATTTAATCCTCTTTTTCTTTTAAATGTTCCCCAACCTCTTTTGTACTATGCATTTCCCCTAGGATCATAGTACTGAACCTGCAATCTGCAAAAAATCTTTCTAGGTTCCTACATCCATTTATTAGTCCAGAAAATCTTTCTATGCATAGGAATAACATATCTTTCTTCATTTACATTAAATTTACTCAAATCAAATATTTCTTTCAAGTGTGCCCTAGCCTTCAAACTAGGACAAAATATATTAAATATACTTACGTTCAATCTTTCAAAACAAAAAAATTCACTTATCTTACTTTTGTCAAAGCACAAAGCTTTACCTCTTTAGGATCTTACCTCTTTTCTTCAAATCATATTACTTTCTAGGAAAAAATATTCACAAGTCAAGTAGAGTATTACGCACTTTAGCAACAGATCTACATGCAAAGATTCTCTTTTTCTTTACTTCAGTTCCCAACAATCACATTTTCAGGTCCCGACAACAGAACTGTTTGTTGACACAGGGGAAAACCCAGGGTTCAACACTTAACAACACAACAACAAAACCCTGACTATTGTCCCTTTTAGAAACACCTGTGAAGTAGGCGAAGTCTCACCCGAGGTAGAAGCAAGGGGGTTTACAGGACGCAGGTGTTTGTAACCAAGCTGGGAAACAGATATGTGATAATAACACTTCGCAGAGTATTTTGTTAATGCTTAGGAAGTGACATACATTAGTTCATTAACCTTATTAACATCGTAGAACATACCCAAGGATAGCTCTAGCATAGTAACAACCAATATTATGCACCTTAAACACTTAGCACTTAGCACTGTGAATTATATCTAGCATTTTAACATA
Source organism: Picea engelmannii (assembly GCA_009831015.1). Classification (NCBI taxonomy): domain Eukaryota; kingdom Viridiplantae; phylum Streptophyta; class Pinopsida; order Pinales; family Pinaceae; genus Picea; species Picea engelmannii. The sequence goes on from ML800586.1 coordinate 318,872, forward strand.
AGAAAAGCATTAAAGTAGCATATACATATCCATTGCATATCTAATCTAAGAACTAAGAAAAACATAATAGAGCTAAGCATATCACAAATAAAACCATAAGACATCAGATATACGTGGTTCACCCTAGTGTGGAGCTACGTCCACTAACCGCTTCGCCTATTTATTATTCATCAATATCTTACATTCAATTACTCATGTGCACTAAGACACAAAGTTGAGCTTCACACTATACAAGAGATCTTTGCACTAAGAACTAGATCGTCCTTCAAAAACTAGGTCAAGGCACTGAGCTAACTCTCTATCAAGCACAAATCCATAACACAGAGACACTTCTTTGCACAAAGCATCTCGAACTACTTGCACTTATCTCCAAGACTACTACTTCTACAATATATACTTCTTTACTTATACTTTTACAAACCCTTACAATAGGGCCAAACATGGGAGAATCCATGGGATGGCATCTCGTAAACCCATTACAAAAAAACTAGAGGACCCTTTACGGGGTCTACTTAACCCTCAAAATCGGTGAGATCTGCGATATCATCTTCGCCTCGATGCTCCTTCCTCGACCAATGTGTCGAAGTCCAAAAGTGGTCCAAATCTGACCAATTTTTCCTCAAAACTTGGTTGAGGGCTGACATATACAGTAATACACAATTTTCTATTAATGACCAAAAATGTACAAAGACTATAAAATACAGAGTGAAAGACTCCCTATAATGGTGGCAGCTTATCTCTTAGAAGAGATGTGACAACTACTCACATCCATGAGAAGATGATTTTACAATGAGACTCCAAAGGAATTTTTATCATAAATAAAATCCAAAACCCTAACCCCGGAAGATGAAAAGCCAATAGTTTTGTGCACCCCGTTTTGGGTACTTTGGTGTATCAACATCTCGGGGGTGTAACTTTGGCATACAATCTCCTTTTGGGGAACACGATAGCTCATTGGAAAGGTATCATGGAGGAGATTCATTTTTTAGTCTTAATCAAATCCTTCAACTATGATTGTGAATCTCGATCCCAAAAAACCTTCATTTAGGCCCTCAAAATGGCTCTAGAAGTTAAAAACTATTTAAAATAGTAAATTGCCAAATTTTCCAGAAAATTGTTTTGAGCGAGTTGCAAAAGGTGGGTAGCCACTGATATCCACCTGGATCAATACTCCCTCCTTAGGAAGCAATGGTATCCATTTTTTTGAGTGCCTGGGGGAGAGGGAAAATATTTTGTTGAATCTGCATCTTGATGAGCTACTTGCCTTGTTCAAGAAGTTTCCCTACTTAGCTTTTTGAAGGTTTTCATGAACTTGTGGCTGGAAGGGTTGGACATTTTTTACCAGTCTAACTACATGAGATGTATGTGTCAAGAAGGAATCATTTCTCTTTGTCGAAGTTTCTCTTTGTCAAAGTATTTTTGACCTGTTTCTGTTGGATACAAGGTGCTTGGGACAAGGATGTAGTGGTTGCAGTATCCTTGTGTTCACCTTTTGAACAGATTGTGAAGAAGCTAAATTGTGTAGTATGAGATACTACCTTGTGGCACTATTTAGGTGGGATACTAGTTGGAACCACCTCTGGTATCCTGTAGAGATGAACCCCTAGAGTAACAATGACACTACAGGGTCGAGACTCATATATGGCATGGAACTTCCACATATATGGATGGACCAAGAGAACATCATATGCATCCAACGTGGAAACATAACATGATACCTCATCCTTGAAGGGTTGGATGCCATATAACAATTGGCACTGTTGGCTGACACATAGATCTCATCCCTAGTGAAGCCACTCGATGTTGTATGGTTGTGGGCATGGTGTTGTCAACAATCCCAAGTGTTTGATGACCTCTACTGAGATGAGGTTCTTTTGGATTCCGCTATCAACAATAAAATGTCGTGGGTTCCCCCTTAGCCACATCTATGAATGAAAAATGTGCTCCCTCTCTTCAGTATCTGTTGGTTCTTCTAGTTGAATTGTTGCGGCCGGGACAATAGCAGTGGGGTCAGTGTCAATGATATGCATTCTGTCAATATTTTATGAATAATATTCTGAATTAGGGTTCGGTTCCTTGTCTTTGATTTCGATGGCCAATGACTATTTTGAGAGAAATTCATTGGTGTTGTGCTAGGGGATTGTGTGGAAATCACACCATTTTATAGTGTCCTTCATCGTCTTCCCATGACCCTTTTTTTCTTATGGCTTGGACTGGTTTTCAGGAGATTGTTTGTTAGGGTCGTATTTATCATACTTTGGTTGTTGCGGATTTTTATACCTGAACTTCCATTTGTTCTGGTGCTTAAATTTCTTCTTTATTTTAACAACATATCAATAAGCAACACCGAGTGATGAGATGTCCGGAAAATTCATTTCAGTTTGGATGTATCTATGTAGAGCCCCATGATATTTCAAAACCAAATGTCATTTGGATTCTTTGATACCCATATTGGTGCACAAGGATAGGAAGGTATTGGTGAACTCCAAAACTACTTGGCCCCTCTCTTGCCGCAGTGTGGTCCATCTCATATACTAGTCCTCATAGTTTCCAACAGGGTAATATTGTTCCTTTATCGCATCCAAAAAAAAAATCCAAGTGGGATCGACCCCATATATTCCAGAATATTCTATGGAACTTTTCTCCTAGTAATTTTCCCACCAATGTTTGACATGGGGGAGAGTTTTAAGGAGTGTGAAGGTGATATTTTACCTGTCGGAAAAATGGTGAACAAAGAAATAACCTTCTAGAAGATTTAACCATTTGTCTAGGGCATCCACATCTATCTGACCTTCAAATACGGGAATATCAAAATTAACATGTAACTTGAAAGGAGAGGTTCTTCCTAAGTGTTTGTTTGATGAATATTTTACTATTTCTATCGGTAGGCATTGAAGGATGTGGGAAAAATTCTCCATCATTTCGTCCCTCTGTTGTGTGAGAGATTTCTTAAGCAACATATTGATATAATCCTATGCTCCGTCATTTTTCTTTTCTTCTACCGTGGAGGGTTTCTTGGGCATGTGAGAGCGATCATATTCAATATATACAATATCGAGACCCAAATTTATATACTCGAACCTCGTCGGGGACATGCACTGAAAAAAAATGATCAAGAGAAGCCTGCTCTGATACCACTAATCAAGATTATTTTTGGCACAAAATGAGAGCAGAGATATAATAAAGAAATGTACATAGATATATTGGATATCCAATATTATAACAAAAATGTATCAAAGATGAAACCATAAACACAGATATACAGTAATACACAATTTTCTATTAATGAGAGAAAACGTACAAAGATTGTAAAATACAGAGTGAAAGACTCATTAGAATGGTTGGAGCTTATCTCTGAGAAGAGATGTGACATATACTCGCATCCATTAGAATATAATTTTACAATGAGGCTCCAAAGGAATTTTTTTCATAAAGAAAATCCAAAACCCTAACCCTGGAAGATGAAAATCCAACAGTTTTGTGGACCCCGTTTTGGGTAGTTTGGTGTATCAACTTCCCAAGGGCGTAACTTTGGAATACGATCTTCATTTGGGGTGCACGATAGCTCGTTGGAAAGGCATCATCAAGGGAATTAATTTTTGGAGATAAATCAGATCCTTTTTCTATCATTAAGAAGCTCAATCCCAAAAAATATGCATTTAGGCCCTCAAAATGGCCGCAAAAGTTAAAAACTGCTAAAAATAGCAAATTGCCAAAATTGCCAGAAAATTGTTTGGGAGTTGGAAAAGGTGGTTGGCCACCGATATCCACATCGATCAATACTCCCTCCTTAGGAATCAATTGTATCCATTGTGTTGAGTTCCTTGGGGAGAGGGAAAAGAGTTTTTTGAATCTACATATTGATGAGTTGCATGCCTTGTTGGAGAAGTTGTGTTGCTTATATTTTTGAAGGTTGTCACGAACCTATGGCTGGAAGGTTTGGACCTTTTTAACCAGTCTAAATATATGTGATATTTTTTTGTAGAATAAATCTTTTTGCCTTGTTGCAATCTTGTCGACCTACTTAGGTTGGATAGAAGGTGCTTGGGCCAAGGTTGTAGTGGTTGCAATATCCTTCTGTTCAATTTTTGAACAAATTGTAAAGAAGCTAAATTTTGTAGTATGAGATATTACCTTGCGACATTGTTTATCTGGGACAGTAGTTGGAACCACCTCTGGTATCTTGTAGAGATGACCCCCTAGAGTAATAATGACACTACAGGGTTGAGAATCATATATAGCATGGAGCTTCCACAAATATGTTTGGCCCAAGAAAACATCATTGAAATTCAGTGGGGAAACATCACATAATACCTCATCCTTGAATGGTTGGTCTCCATATGAAAATCAACACTATTGTCTGACACATAGATCTCGTCCCTGGAGAATCCACTCGATGTTGTATGGTTGCAGGTGTGGTGTTGTCGAAAATCCCAATTGTTTGATGACCTTTGTTGAGATGAGGTTCTTCTAGCTTCCGCTATCAACAATAAAATGCAGCGGGGTCCCCTTCACCTACATCATTGAATGACAAAGGTGCTCCTGCTCTTCGGGATCTGTTAGTTCTTCTGGTTGAATTTCTAGGGTCATAACAATAGAAGTGGAGTCTGCATCGATGATCTATATTCTGTCAGTATTTTTTTAATCATATTTTGACTCAAGGTTCGACTCCTTGTCTTTGATTTCAACCACCAATGGATTTTTTGAATGACATTCATCGGTGTTTTTCCATGGGATTTTGTGAAAATTGCACCATTTTCCAATGTCCTTCTTTGTCTTCTCATGACCCTTCTTTTATTATGGCTTGGGCTGGTTTTTAAGAGACTTTTTGTTAGGGTTGTCTTTATCATATTCTGGCTATTGCGAATTTGTATACCCAAACTCCCATTTGTTCTGGTGCTTAAATTTATGCTCTATTTTAACATCATATCGATAAGTAGCACCGAGTGATGAAATGTCTAGAAAATCCATTTGAGTTTGGATGTATATTTGTAGAGCCCCATGGTATTTTAGAACCAAATGTCGTTCAGAGTCTTTCATACCCATCTTGGTGCACATGGTATGGAAGGTATTGGTGAACTACATAACTTACTGTCCCCTGTCTTGACGCAGTGTCGTCCATCTCATATACTAGTCCTCATAGTTTCCAACAGGGTAATATTGTTCCCTTACCATGTCCACAAAAAATTCCCAAGTGGGATCCACCCCATATATTCCTGACTCTTCTGTGGAAATTTTGTCCCAGTAAGTTTCCCAGCAATGTTTTACATGGGGGAGAGATTTAAGGAGTGAGAAGGTGATATTTTCCCTATCGGAAGAATGGTGAATAGAGAAAGAACCTTCTAGCAGATTTAACCATTTGTCTAGGGAATCTGCATCTATCTGACCTTCAAATACAGGAATATCAAAATCAACCTATACCTTGAAAGGAGAGGTTCTTCCTAGGTGGTTGTTTGATGAAGATGTACTTTTTTCTATCGACAGGAGTTTAAGGATGTGGGAAAAATTCTCCATCATTTTGTCCCTCTATCACGTGAGAGATTTCACAAGCAACATATTGATGGAATCCTCTTCTCTGTTGTTTTTCTGTTCTTCCACCATCGAGGGTTTATTGAGTGTGAAAGAGCTATTTTATTCAAGAGAGACAAGATTGAGACCCCACTTTCTATACTCGGACCTTGTCAGGGACATGCACTAAAAAAAACACGATCAAGAGCAGCCTGCTCTGATACCACTGATCTATATTATTTTCGGCACAAAATGAGAGCAGAGATATAATAAATAAATGTACACAGATATATTGGATATGAAATATGATAACATAAATGTATCATATATGCAACCATAAACACAGATATACAGTAATACACAATTTTCTATTAATGAGCGAAAATATACAAAGACCGTAAAATACAGAGTGAAGAACTCGCTAGAATGGTGGAAGCTTATCTCTGAGAAGAGATGTGACAAATAATCACATCCATGAGAAGATTATTTTGCAATGAGGCTCAAAAGGCCTTTTTATCATAAAGAAAATATAAAACCCTAACCCTGGTAGATGAAAATCCAACAGTTTTGTGGACCCCGGTTTGGGTAGTTTGGTGTATCAACTTCCCGAGGGCGTAACGTTGTCATACGATCTTCGTTTGGGGCGCATGATATCTCGTTGGAAAGGTATCATCGAGGAGATTCATTTTGGGGGCTCAATGATGTAGGAGCATTTGTCCAGCTGAATAATGCACCAACTATCTATCACATCCACACACATTCAAGGAGGCGAGAGGCACCAACCCTCTCATTTTTCCCTCAATTTAAAATTTTAAATGTAATATTTAATGAAATTAAATATTGTAATTCTGGAAGAGCCAAGATGATGCCTTTGTAAAATATATAGATAAGGTCACCTTTAATGGATCATGGTCTGATGGGATCTAGATCTGATTCAGAGTAGATGGACATTGAATGTAATTCAATGTAATTAATGAGAGTTAGGTGAGCTCAAGGGAGAGCTCGAGGAGCCCCTATTTTGTAAAAATATATTTTATGAAAGGGATAATTTGAGTAAGGGGAGGAGAGATCTGAGACTTAGTTGCAGTTTGAGCCTACCCCCATTCTAAACAGGCATTCATATTAACACAAAGAGTCATTTTTCTTACATATGATTATGTGTGTGTTTCCATGTGTTTTATGAATGTTATCTATGTGTGTTTACGAATATATGTTGTAGATCCATGTGTTAGGTTTCATCAGCATGGATAAAGATAGAATTCTCTATCTGTGAGTTTGTTGGATTGTTTTTGGGTTCTTTAGGATAAATGCAAGGAGTGCATGACAGTATATTGGAAACTCTGTGAGCCAATTAAAGGAGTGCGTATCTGAAATCTTCTTTGAGTTCTTAGGATAACATGCCAAGAGGTAACACCGGAACATTTACAGACTCAAGAGGATCCTCAAAGGTTGTTGAACACCTTGGAGGGGAAATTTAGTTCAGCAGAAAGAACAATTAGGGTTGTTGAATACTTTGTGAAGCTCTACCAGGAGGGCATTGAGTAGGTGAAAGGAGTGCACATGTGAACTATGTTTCTAGTTCTGAGGAGAGAAGTGTCAAAGGAGGACACTCACAGAGTTTTTGAACACTCTGTAAGCTCAACAAGGAGTGCTTGAGAGGAAGTTGTCAAGAGGACACATATATCCCTTCAAGGAACAAAAGGTACAAAGACCTCTGAGGTCCGAGTAGTTGAAGCACAAGGCGAAACAAACCTTTTGAACACTCTAGAGGAAAACCTGTGCAAGGATTTCACCAGGCCAACACTCAGACGAAGTGTTGAAAGAAAGTAGTTTGAAGGCTAGTCAAGTGCAAGGAGTGCACTAGTGGTAAAGTAGTTTCACTTTACAAGCTCAGGAGGAAGAGTATTAGGTTTTCATGAGGGCACCAAAAAGTCATTTAAAGGACGCAGAAGGGTCGAGACCCTTAGATATTTAAGCAAGCTAAAGCTCAGGAGGTATAGTGCCTTTGCACACAAAATCTCAGCAGAGAGAAATAGAATGCCGAGACACTTCGTGGTCTGAGCCATAGACAAGCTCAGAAGAGTTAGCACAAGGTGTGCGTTAGAGAAAGACTTGTTCAAAGTCCCCAAAGATCAGGAGAGAAGCAGAGAAGAGACCCAACTAACCAAGCTTGTAGGAGAATCAGAGGTCGCAGCCTTTGACATTTGTAAAATTATTCCAATTTCAGAAGTTTGCAGAAGCTTAGGAGGGAGAGAAACCACATCCGTCAGATCTTCTATCAAAGAAAATTTGGACCGTCAAATCAGGGTTCAGAATCAAGGAGAAGTGTGCCGAGGAGAAGAACAGATACCATCCATCGAATCTGAGCACATGGATCAACAAGCATTGGATCCAGGTAAAGTGAACAAGACTTAAATCCTTTGAAAGTGTAGAGGAGAGAGGACTTGCATAGTCCTGAAGTTTTGAAGCTAGTCGGAACCATCCATTGTTCAGATGGACACATGGTGGAGGATCACTCACTACGAAGGTTGTACACTCCGGTGGGTAGCAGAGAGGTGAGGAGCCAAAAACTCTAGAAGGGAGAAGTGTGGATACGATCTAAACAGTAAGATCGGGAGGATAGGTGGCTAAACATTAGGGAGTTCGTGAGAAAGAGATCTCAAAGGTTTTCTTAGAAACAAGAGCGAACTTCATGAAGTCACAGAAGAGAAGAGATATGGACCATTGGATTGATCAAGGCACATGGAATATATCCACAGACTTTGGAGGAAAGGAAATTACGGAGTAGCCAATACAGTCGAAGCCCGAAATTGTGAAGGAAATCTTGGCCATTGCTCACTAGGAGGCACATGGCATCAAGTTGTGCGTCCAAAAGGAAAAAGGTAAGTCTGGGTAAAGAATTCCCAGAGATTCAGAAGTTGAAGAAGATCATGGTCGTTGATCAAAGAGGGGGATGTGTGTCGCCATAACACATAAGGCACATTCCCACCATTGATTATTGGAACATGTGGCATTGGATTAGGCCCTTTGCTACTTTGTTGTTCAGAAGGAACAACATTAGGAAGGAGTGGAGAATTGTTTAAAGACTAGAACCCTTGAGCAGATTTGAGTTGTCTGTGGTTTGGTTGATCTGTCCATCTAGAAGACAAGTGTCAGCAGGGGAAAGGGCTCAAAAGAGAGATACTTCAAGGAAAAAGGGTGTGTGTAACATTCAGAGCTCCCAAAGGCCAAAGTCCAAAGTGGATCAAAGTCGTTGGTTGTTGGATAGGTGAAAACCATCGATTCTCGTGCTAGTCGTGTTCATGGTTTGGAATTCAAAGGAAAAGATTACAACTGCAGTTGAAATGGCTAAACCCCAGAATTCAGAAGCGCCTTAGGGTTTAGCCTAGAAACATGAGCTAGCGCCTGTTATTTAAATTGAAAAAAATGAAGAGAGGCTTAGCAGGAGTCTGTGGGTTCTAATAGAACTTACACCTTAGGAGAGAAGGGGCCTGTGTAACTTGTTTTGGTTTTTAGTAGGGGGCTCGAAGAGCTAATACAACTCAGAAATTTGAATATCCTTGACCGAGAGGTCACATAACCCTTAGGAGGGAAAGGGGGTTGCATAAAATGGTATCAGAGATTGCTTTTTCTTGAAGACAACAGGAAAAGGAAAAAGGAGTTAGTCTGATAACATCAAATGGTATCATAAGCTTAATTTCACCTGTAAACAGGAGTTGAAGGACGAGGTAGGGTATTGATTCTCTATGAAGTGATTGTTTGCAAGTGTGCAACAGTCAAGAAAACATCTAAGTGGGTTGTAGGAGAAGCTGGAGACACTCTCAGTTGCAGAGTGGACAACAGACAACCAGGTGGGATGAAGATAGAAAAATAAAATGGCTACTAAAGGCCATAAGCATGGTCAAGGTAAGGACCGCCAACAAAGAATAAAGGCAAAAATTGACAAGGATCTCAATGAAATCAAAGCAAATATGGAGAGGGTAGAATTGAAGATGCAACAGGAGGCAAACGTACACTAGAGATATGAATGGCCTATGAAAGGGAAAGAAAAGTGGCATGTTCAAAAGTTGTTGGCCCAAAGGAAACAACAAGTGTTGAGAAGGTGTTATAGGCATGCTGAAAACATCAGTGACATAGAGGAGGAGTGGGTTTGCGTCTGTGAGCCAGAAGTTGGAGAAAACCTTAGTGATGAGCAGAAGAGATAAAGCAGAGATCTTGTTGATTTCTAGGAGGGAAACATTGAGATATCATATTTCCATGTGGGAAATAAAGTGATATCGGTTGATCTCATAGACTTCTAGGAGGGAAAAGGAGAAATCTCAATTTTCCATGTGGGCAAGGGAGAGGAGAGGAGACTGCCTGAAAGTCTGATAAACTCAATTGAGAGTTCATATCAATAAGGAGAGTTGATAGAAGAGGATCAGAAATGCATTCTGATCATTGGGGGTATCCATATATTCCTTCCAACAAACCAGACAGAGGCTAATGTATGTGTTGCAGAGGTAGAAAAAGGACATCCAGTTGTGACTGTCATTAAGGAGGAGAAGGATAAGATATTGATGTTTGGCCCAAAAGAGGAAGAAGAGCATGAAATAAAGATGCTCAATCCATGGGAGAAGGAGTTGGAGATGTTGGAGTATTGGTTGAACAATCTAGAACCAAAATATGTATGCTAGGAGACAATCATTCCAAATGCAGCAGAATACCATCCTGATGAGTAGCTGGAGGAAGCTAGAGTTGAACCAGCACAAGGTGAACTGGCAGAGGATAATCTGTCTGAGGAGATAGATAAGAAGCATCTCAATGAGGAGACCGCGGAACTGGATTCTACATTAGAGTGGCAAGCTAGTGCCATAGGTGGTGGAGAAAAAAACAAGGGAGACTAGGTTGATCTTCCCATTGACAAGGAAGAAGTGCAGCAAGCCAGTATGCAAAGAAGAATCCATCCAGTAGAGAAGTTGGAGGAGGTAATAGAGGAGATAAGGAGGAATATGTTGAGGTCAACACAAGAAACTATCAGCAAGATGAAGCTAAGAATAATAAAACCTGCAAGAGCAACAAGGATGCGACAACAACAACAACAAAGAAGGGGATCATGTGCATAGTTGCAAAGGAGATTTTTGGATCCAGGGGGATTTCAACAACAGAGAGAAGGAGCTCATGAGAAGAAGCTCAAGATTTTCCCAATAGTGGAGTATGATGTAGGAGAATCTCTCCACCTCAGTTGTGCGTCAACTATCTAACACATTCGCGGGCATTCAAGGAGAGAAGAGGCGTGACCCCTCTCATTTTTCCATCAATTTCAAATTTTAAATGTAATATTTAATGCAATTAAATATTGTAAGGTTGGAAGAGCCGAGTTGATTCCTTTGTACAAGATGTATATAAGGTGGCCTTTCATGGCTAACAAGCTAATGGGAAATAGATCTGATTCAGACTAAATGGCCATTGAATGTAATTCAATCTAATTAACGAGAGTTAGGTGAGTTGGAGGGAGATATCGAGGAACCCCTCTTTTGTAAAAAACTCTTGTATCGGAAGGGATCATTTGAGTAAGGCAAGGAGAGAGCCGAGACTCAATTGTAGTTTGAGCCTACACCCATTGTAAGAAGATATTTATATTAATACAAAGATCAGTTTTTCTTGCATATGATTCTGTGTCTTTCCATGTGTTTTATGAATGTTATCTATGTGTGTTTACAAATATATATCGTAGATGTATGTGTTAGGTTTTATCTGCAGGGATAAAGATAGAATTGTTTATCTATGAGTTTGTTGGATTTTTTTTGGGTTCTTTAGGCTAAATGAAAGGAGTGCATGACATAGTATTGGAAACTCTGCTAGCCAATGCAAGGAGTGTGTATTTGAACTCTATTTCGATTTCATAGGAGAAAATTTCAGGAGGGCACACCATAACATTTATAGACTCATTAGGGTCCTCAAGGTTGTTGAACACCTTGGAGGGGAAATTCCATGCAAGAGAATGCATAGCCAGAGTTGTTGAATACTCTGTGAAGCTCTGGCAAGAGGGCATTGAGTAGGTGCAAGGAGTGCACAGGTGAACTATGTTTCGAGTTCTAAGGAGAGAATTGTCAGAGGAGGACACCCGCATATTTTTTGAACACTCTGTAATCTCAACAAGTAGTTCTTGAGCAGAAGATACCAAGAGGGCACACATATCCCTTCGAGGAACAAAAGGGACAAAGACCTCTGAGGTCTGAGCAGTTAAAGCTCAAGGTGAAATAGAGTTGTTGAACACTCTGGAGGAAGACCTATGGAAGGATTTCACTGGGACAACCCTCAAATGAAGTGTTGAAAGACAATTGTTTGAAGGCCAGTCAAGCACAAGGAGTGTGTAAGAGGTAAAGTAGTTTCACTTTACAAGCTCAAGAGGAAGAGAGTTGGGTTACCAAGAGGGCACTAGAAAGTCCTTTGAAGGTCGCAGAAGGGCTGAGACCCTTATAGATTCTAGAAAGCTAAATCTCAGTAGGGATAGTGCCTTTGCACACAAAATCTCAACAGAGAAGAACACAAGGACAAGATACTTCGAGGTCTGAGCCATAGAAAATCTCAGAAGAGTTAGCGCAAGCTGTGTGTTGGAGACGAACTTGTTCAAAGTCCCCAAAGCTTAGGAGAGAAGTAGAGAAGAGGCCCAAGTATCTAGGCTCACAGGAGAATCAAATTCCACATCCTTTGACATTTGTAAAATTCTTCCAATTTCAGAAGTTTGCAGAAGTGCAGGAGGGAGAGCAACCGCAACCGTCAGATCTTTTGTCAGAGAATAATTGGACTGTAAGATCATGGTCCAGGATGAAGGAGTAGCACATCGAAGAGAAGAACAAATCCCAACCATCAGATCTGAGCATGTGGATAAATGAGCATTGGATCTAGGTAAAGTGCACGAGCCTTAAAGCCTTTGAAATAGCACAGGAGAGCAGACTTGCATAGTCTAAAAGTTATGAATCCAGTCAGAGCCATCCATTTCTTAGACGGACATGTGGTGTAGGATCCCTCACTTTGAAGGTTGTACAATCGGGAGGGTAGCAGAGAAGAGAGGAGCCAAAAACTTCATAAGGGAGAAGTGCAGAGCCGATCTGAGCCATTGGATCAGGAGGACATGTGGATAAAGATTAGGGAGTTCATGAGAAAGAGCTCCGGAAGGTTTTTTTGGAGCCAAGAAAGAACTTCGTGAAGTCACAGAAGTGAAGATATTTTGATTGTTGGATCCATAAGGGCACGTGGAAGAGATCCACGGACTTCGAAGGAAGAGTCCTTTGCAGGAAAGGCAATGCGGAGTAGCCAAGACAGTGGAAGCCCGAAGTTGCGAAGTCAATCCTGGTCGTTGATCACCAAGAGGCACATGGCATCAGGTTGTGTGTCTGGAAGGACAAAGGTAAGTCTAGGTAAATAATTCCCGAAGAGTCGGGAGCCAAAGAATATCATGGTCGTTGATCAAAGAGGGGGACGCGTGTCGCCAGAACACAAAAGTCATATTCCGTCGTTGATTATTGGAACATGTGGTGTTGGATTAGGCCCTTCACTACTTTGTTGTTTGGAAGGAATAACATTATGAAGGAGTAGAAAATCGTTGAAATACCAAAACCCTTGAGAAAATCTGAGCCATCCATGGTTCGACAGATCTGGGTTGTCCATCTAAAGGACAAGTGTCACAAGGGGAAAGGGTTCGGAAGAGAGACACTTCGAGGAAAAAGGGTGTGTGCAACATTTGAAGATACTGAAGGCTAGAGTCTGAAGAAAATCACAGCCATTGGTTGTTGGATAGGCAAGAACCATTGATTCTTGTGCCATTCATGTTCGTGTTTCTGAATCTGGAGGAAAAGGTTGAAGATGTAGTTGAAACGGTTGAATCCTAGAATTTAGAAGCTCCTTAGTGTTTATCCCCAGGTCACAGCCTGAGGTCACATGAAAGAAGGGGCATAGAAAAAATATCTCGACGTCACATGAAAGAAGGGGCATAGAAACAATTGGAATCCCATGGGTTCTCATAGAACTTGGGCCTTAGGGGAAAAGGGGTCTGTATAACTTGTTTTGGGTTCCAGTAGGGGGATCGAAGAGCTAATCCAACTTAGAAATTTCAAGATCCTTGATAGGGAGGTCGCAGAACCCCTAGGAGGGAAGGGGCACTGCATCACTCAATCAAAGCCTTTGACTATCATTGAGAAGCTCGATCTCAAAAAACCTTCATTTAGGCCCTCAAAATGGCCCAAGAAGTTAAAAACTGCTACAAATAGTAAATTTCCAAAATTGCCAGAAAATTGTTTTGAGCGAGTTGGAAAAGGTGGGTGGCCACCGATATCCACCTAGATCAATCCTCCCTCCTTAGGAAGAAATGGTCTCCATTCTGTTGATTTTTTGGGGGAGAGGGAAAAGATTTTGTTGAATCTGCATCTTGATGAGTTGCTTGCCTTGTTGGAAAAGTTGCATTGCTTAGCTTTTTAAAGGTTGTCACGAACATATGGCTAGAAGGGTTGGACCTTTTTAACCAGTATGACTACATGATATGTCGGTGTGCAGAAGGAATATTTGAGATTTGCTACAGTATTTTCGACCTGATTCTGCTGGATAGAAGGTGCTTGGGACAAGGATGTAGTGGTTGCAGTATCCTTCCGTTCACCACATGAGATACTAACATGTGGCACTGTTTAGGTGGGACAGTAGTTGGAACCACCTCTGATATCTTGTAGAGATGATCCCCTAGAGTAACAATGACACTACAGGGTCGAGACTCATAGATAGAATGGAGCTTCCACATATATGGTTGGCCCAAGAGAACATCATAGACATCCAGTGGGAAAACATCACATAATACCTCATCCTTGAAGGGTTGGATTCCATATGAAAATTGACATTGTTGGTTGACAAAAAGATCTTTTCCCTGGAGAAGCCACCCAATTTTGTATGGCTCTAGGTGTGTTGTTTTCGACAATCCTAACTGTTTGACGACCACTACTGAGATGAGGTTCTTCTGGCTTCCACTATCAACACTAAAATGCAGTGGGGTCCCATTCACCCACATATGTGAATGAAAATGACACTCCTGCTCTTTGGGATCTCTTGGTTCTTCTGGTTGAATTGTGGCTGTCGCGACAATAGTAGTGCAGTCTACGTCGATGATCTATCTTTTGTTAGTATTTTCTAAATCAGATTATGAATCAGGATTTGGCTCCTTGTCTTTGATTTCAGCCACCAATGACTGTTTTGAGTGACATTCATCGATGTTGTGACTGGGGATTTTCTGGAAATCTCACCATTTTTCGGTTTCCTTCTTCGTCTTCCCATGACCCTTATTTTCTTGCGAATTGGACTAGTTTTCGGTAGATTGTTTGTTAGGTACGACTTTATCATACTTTTCTTGTTGCAGATTTTCTAACCCAAAATCTCGTTTGTTCTGGTGCTTAAATTTTGGCTCGATTTTAACAAAATATTGATAAGAAACAACGAGTGATGAGATGTCCAGAAAATCCATTTCAGTTTGGATGTATCTGTGCAGAGAAACACAATATTTTAGAAGCAAATATCATTCAGAGTCTTTGATACCCTGCTTGGTGCATAAGGTATGGAAGGTATTGGTGAACTTGAGAACTGCTTGGCCCCTCTCTTTCCCTAGTGTGGTCCATCCCATATAATAGTCCTCATAGTTTCCAATAGAGTAATATTGTTCCTTTACCGCGTCCACAAAAAAATCCCAAGTGGGATCGACCGCATATATTCCAAAATCTTATGTTGAACTTTTCTCCCAGTAAGTTTCCCACCAATGTTTGACATGGGAGAGATATTTAAGTAGTGAAAAGGTGATATTTTATGCCATGGAGGGTTTCTTAGGTGTGATAGAGTGATTTTATTCAAGAGAGACAAGCTCGAGACCCAACTTTCTATACTCGGACCTCGTAGGGGACATGCACTGGAAAAAAACGATCAAGAGCAACTTTCTCTAATACCACTGATCCAGATTATTTTCGGCATGAAATGAGAGAAGAGATATAATAAAGAAATGTATAGAGATATCTTTGATATCCAATATTATAATAGAAATGCATCATAGATGCAACCATAAACACAGATACACAGTAATACACAATTTTCTATTAATGAGCGAAAATGTACAAAGACTGTAAAATACAGAGTGAAAGACTCGCTAGAATGGTGGAAGTTTATCTCTGAGAAGAGATGTGACAACTACTCGCATCCATGAGACTATGATTTTACAATGACGCTCCAAAGACATTTTTATCATAAATAAAATCCAAAATCCTAACCCCAGAAGAGGAAAAGCGAACAATTTTGTGGACCCCGTTTTGGGTAGTTTAGTGTATCAACTTCCCGAGGGCATAACTTTGGCATATGACCTTTGTTTGGGGTGCATGATAGCTTGTTGGAAAGGTATCGTTGAGGAGAATCATTTTGGGAGATAAATCAAAACATTTAGTTATAATTTAGAATATTATGCCAAAAAACTTTCATTTAGGCCCTCAAAATGGCCCCAGAAGTTAAAAACTACTAAAAATAGTAAATTGAAAAAATTGCCAGAAAATTATTTTGAGAGAGTTGGAAAGGTGGATGGCCACTAATATCCACTTGGATAAATCCTACCTACTTAGGAGGAAATTGTATCCATTGCGTTGAGTTCTTGGGGGAGAGGGAAAAGAGTTTGTTGAATCTACTTCTTGATGAGTTGCTTGCCTTGTCGGAGAAGTTGTGTTGTTTATCTTTTTGAAGGTTGTCATGAACCTGTGGATGGAAGGGTTGGAAATTTTTAACCATTATGAATACATGAGATGTCTGTGTTCAGAAGGAATATTTGTGCTTTACTGTAGTCGTTTCGACCTACTTCTGTTGGATAGAAGGTGCTTGGGCCAAGGTTGTAGTGGTTGCAATATCCTTTTGTTCAACTTTTGAATAGATTGTGAAGAAGATGAATTTTGTAGTATGAGATACTACCTTGTGGAACTATTTAGGTGGGACAATAGTTGGAACCACCTCTAGTATCCTGTAGACATGATTCCCTATAGTAACAATGACACTACGGTGTCGAGAATCATAGATACCATGGAGATTCCACATATATGGCTCTCCCAAGAGAACATTAGATAAATCCAGTGGGATAACATCACATAATACCTCATCCTTGAAGAGATGGATTCCATATGAAAATAGACATTGTTGACGGGCATAGAGATCTCATCCATGGAGAAGCCAACTAATGTTGTACGGTTGTGGCTGTGGTGTTGTCAACAATCCCAACTATTTGACGACCTCTGCTGAGATGAGGTTCTTATGGCCTCAACTATCAACAATAGAATGCAGCGGGGTCTCCTTCACCTACATCTATGAATGAAAAAGGTGCTCCCACTCTTCAGGATCTATTGGTTCTTCTAGTTGAATTGTTGTGGTCACAACAATAGCAGTGGGGTCTACGTCGATGATCTATCTTCTGTCAGTATTTTTAGAATCAGATTCTGAATCAAGGTTCGACTTCTGAATCATAATTTGAATCAGATGATTTCGGCCACCAATGATTTTTTTGAGCGACATTCATCGGTGTTGTTCTAGGGGATTTTGTGGAAATTGCACCATTTTCCATTTCCCTTATTCATCTTCATGTGACCCTTCTTTTCTTGTGGCCTGGATTGGTTTTCGGGAGTCTGTTTATCAGGGACATCTTTATCATACTTTGGTTGTTGCAAATTTTCAGACCTGAATTCTCGTTTTTTGTGGTGCTTAAATTTCTTCTCAATTTCAACAACATATTGATAAGAAGCAATGAGTGATGAGATGTCTAGAAAATCCATTTCCGTTTGGATGTATCTAGGTAGATCCCCACGGTATTTCAAAACCAAATGTTGTTCAGAGTCTTTGATACCCATCTTGGTGTGCAAGGTATGGAAGGTATTGGTGAACTCTGGAACTGCTTGGCCCCTCTCTTTCTGCATTGTGGTCCATGTCATATACTAGTCCTCATAGTTGCCAACAAGGTAATACTGTTCCTTTACCGTGTCCACAAAAAAATCCCAAGTGTGATCGGCCCCATATATTCCATAATCTTCTATGGAACTTTGCTCCCAGTAAGTTTCCCACCAATGTTTGACATGGCAGAGATATTTAAGGAGTGAAAAGGTGATCTTTTCCCTGTCGGAAAAATGGTGAACATACAAATAACCTTCTAGCAGATTTAACCATTTGTCTAGGGAATCCACAACTATCTGACCTTCAAATACATGAATATCAAAATTAACCTGTACCTTGAAAGGAGAGGTGTTTCCTAAGTGGTTGTTTGATGAATATGTGCCTATTTCTATCAGCAGGCGTTGAAGGATGTGGGGAAAATTCTCCATCATTTTGTCCCTTTGTCACATGAGATCTTTCTCAAGCAACATATTGATAGAATCCTCTGCTCCATCATTTTTTTTTCTTCCGCCATAGAGGGTTTCTTGGGCATGCGAGAGAGATTGTCTTCAAGAGAGACAAGCGGGAGACCCAAATTTATATACTCATACCTTGTTAGGGACATGCATTGAAAAAAAATTAATCAAGAGCAACCTACTCCGATACAACTGATCTAGATTATTTTCGGCACGAAATCAGATCGGAGATATAATAAAGAAATGTACAGAGAAATATTTGATATCCAATATTATAACATAAATGTATCATATATGCAACCATAAATAGAGATATACTGTTAAGAACCAAATATCAATATAGCATAGAAAACCCTCAGAATAAGTACTCAACGCCTTGAAAAAGGGATAAATTCAGATAATAAGCCTCTTCGAGGGGGCAACCTCCTTATGCTCACATAAATGTACAATTAAAAGATGATTCAAAATGAGAAGGTCTCCTTGGTATATATAGGAGACTAGGAGGTATAATTACAACTAATGGCCTAAATTCGACATAAATAAAATAACATTACTAATATAATATGCCCCAATTAAGGGGTAATGAGCCACTATTTAGGGCTTAACATGCCCTTCCCCTTGAGACAAGTGTTGTCTGCAACGCTTGAGTAACTCTAGATGCTTATGTATAAAAGACTCATCTTCCCAAGTGGAATCTCCAGCCGGTAGTTTCCTCCATTTAATGAGATACTCTGAAATGGATCTATTCCTCAGCTGACGAATTCTTGTGTTAGTGATGGCTTCCAGCTCCAATATGATTTTTCCTTCCTCGTCAAGTTCTGGAAATATAGTTTGAATTGGGATCTTGTCACCTATAACCTTATTTAAGCATGAAACATGGAAAACTGGGTGTACTCGTGAAGATGCAGGCAACTATAATTTGTATGCCATAGTACCAATCTTTTGCAACACCTTATAAGGGCCATAGTAATTTGGTGATAATTTATTATCCTTCTTGTCTTTCTTGAGGGACATCTGTTTGAATGGTTGTAGTCTTAAAAACACCCAATCCCCTACTTCAAAACTTCTTTCACTACGATGTTGATATTCTTGTTGTTCGTACGATTTTGTGCCATGGGACCAGGTTGTCCTTTAATATTTGAAGAAATTGTTGTTGATGCTCGATGTGATCTTCCACTGCTTGAACCTTATATTTTTCTCTTAGAGAAGAAGTGATGGAAGGAGGGTGGTATCCATAG
The DNA here is from genome assembly GCA_009831015.1 of Picea engelmannii. NCBI lineage: Eukaryota > Viridiplantae > Streptophyta > Pinopsida > Pinales > Pinaceae > Picea > Picea engelmannii. The sequence continues at coordinate 337,998 of ML800586.1, forward strand.
AGTGCCATAAATGGTGTCATTTTTGTTGAAGTATGAAAGGAAGTGTTATACCACCATTCTACCAAGGGTAACCATTTGAACCATTGTGTTTGTTTATCAGAGACAACGCAACGAAGGTAACCTTCCAGATATTTGTTCACTATCTCGGTTTGTCGATCAGATTGAGGATGATAGGATGAGCTATGAGGCAATTGAGTACCCAAACAAGAAAATAATTATGTCCAAAAATGTCCAGTGAAGATGGGATCTCTGTCACTTACAATAATCTTTGGGCTACCATGTACCTTTTGAACTATCTCCATGAATGCGAGAGTGCACAAAAGTGTGTGTACTTGGTCAGTCTATCAACAATCACCATGATGACACTCTTTCCTTTAGACTTCCGTAACCCTGTGATGAAATCCATGGAAAGCTCCTCCCAACACTGACTTGGGATGGCTAATGGTTGTAAAAGACCTGAGGTCTTAATTGTTTCCACCTTATTTTGTTGGCAAACCAAACATTCTGCCACAAACCTTTGAACATCATTTTTAAGGCCATCTCAAAAAAATTCCTTCTTGACCCTATGGTAGGTTTTTAAAAATCCCAAGTGCCCTCCTACTGGAGAGGTGTGAAATTACAGTAGTACCTTTTGTTTGAGTTGGTATTTCTTACATAAATATAAGCGTTCTTTGTACCATAGTGGATCATTTTTCCATGTAAATGTATCTGATGTACTGGAATCCTGTTGCAGCCTTTGAATGGGAGTCCCCACTTTTTCGTCATTCTTCCATTCATCCCTTGCTTCTATTATCCAATTGGGTTGGATGATCGAGATACCACAGAGAAAGGCCTCAACATCTTCATCCTTCCTTGAGAGTGCATCGGCCACAAGATTTTGCTTCCCTTTTTTATAGATGATTTCAAAATCATAGCCCAATATCTTGGTTACCCATTTTTGTTGTTCTTCTGAAGATAGTATTTGTTCCAAGAAGTATTTAAGACCATCATGATCTGTTTTGACCTTGAAGTGCCTTCTAGGGGCCTTCCTTCTTGCATTACGATATCACCAATTCCATTTCCCAAGGTATCATATTTCACAATAAAGGTTTTTGTGAATTTTGGATTGGTCAAGACAGGAGCTTTGCACATGACCTCTTTAAGTTGTTCAAAATCTTTAGTTGCCTTTGGAGTCCATGAAAATGCATCCTTCTTAGTTAGTGTCATTAAAGGTGTTTTTATTCTTCCATAGTGTCACACAAACTTGCGGTAGTAACCTGTCAAACCCAAAAATCCTCTAATATTCTTTAATGTTTTGGGAATCGGCCAGTCCATCATGGCCTTAATATTGTTAGGGTCTACATTGACACCTTCATGAGATACAATATGACCCAAATACTCTACCTCCTTCACTCCAAAGAAGCATTTGGATGGTTTGGAATATAGTTATTGTTCCTTTAGTAGTTGTAGCACCTTGTCAACATGTTGCACATGACCCTCCCAAGGCTTGAAAATGGAATTCATCAACCCTTGGAATGTGGAAGGTGCATTTGTAAGCCCAAAAGGCCTGACCAAAAATTCATAATGGATTTCATGAGTTCGAAATGTTAGTTTTGGGATATCTTCTTGCTTCATGCTAATCTAATGATACCCTGAATGAAGATCCAACTTTGTGAAATAGATTGATCCATGTAGTTCATCTAACAATTCATCAATGACAGGAATGGGAAACTTATCTTTAATAGTGATCTTGTTGAGCTCTCTATAATCTGGACACATATGCCATGAGCCATCTTTCTTGAATACCATTACCACCGGTGAAGAGTAAGAACTTTGTCTAGGTCTAATAATGCCAACCACTAACATTTCTGCAACCATGCACTCAATTTCACTCTTCTGGGCATAAGGGTATATGTATGGCCTGATGTTAGGAGGAACACTCCCAGGAATTAGGTGAATATCATGATCCTAATTTCGAGTGGGTGGAAGACCTTTGGGAATATCTTCAAATACTTTGGAATGCTTATCAATGATCCCTTGGAGATCTAGAGGAATACATGGCTTAGATGTTTGAACATCTAGTGAGCATAGTTGTGCAATAAAACCTTGATGCCCCTTTTTCAATAATTTTTTCATGCCATTAGATCTTATCACCTTACCGGTTTTCCCTGTGATACCTCTTAACTCAATTTCTTTTCCTTCGAATGAAAATTTCATGAAAAGTTCTTGAAAATTAAAAGCCATTGTTCCTAATGATTGTAACCATTGGATTCCTAGTACAACATCAATACCACCCATGGGTATAGAAATCATTGGACTATTCATTACATATTCCCCCATAGTAAGATTGATCTTATTGCATTTTTATGAGCAATTGATAGTTCCTCCATCTGCAATCATTACTTGAAACTCTGGTGCTGGATATACAAAGCAATTGAGATAATTGGTTAATTTCTAGTGAATGAAATTATGAGTACTGCCACAATCAATTAGGACTATTACCTTTTTCTTTTTTGTATATCCTTCGATCTTGAGGGTTTGAGGAGTGCTAACTCCAGCCAATGCATTACACGATATCGTGGGAGTCAACTCTTAAGATGAAATTGATTCTATGTTTTCATCTTGAGATGGTTCTTGTTCATGTTCTTGTTCTTTTTCCTCTTCACAATCTATGTAGAATAATTTATTCTCACCACACTTATGTCCCTTACTATACTTGCTATCACAATTAAAGCATAAACCCTCTGCTTTTCTTTCCTCCAATTCTTGAGGTGTCAACCTTGTAGGTTGAGGTGTTTTAGAAGAAGGAGCATTATTCTCTCTATATATGTTAGGATTGGTCCTTCTAGTAGCCATAGCCATATTTTTACTTTCAACATTTATTGCCACCCTAAATGCATTCTCCAATGATTTGGGTTCCCAAAGGCGAACCTCATGTTGAATGTTATCTCCTAGAGTTCCTATGAATAAATCAATCAAGTGCTCATCTGGAATATCTGTTACCTTTATATCCAATCTTTGGAAGTTCTCAATGTGCTCTGTAACTTAACCCTTTTGCTTGAGATTTATCAATTGGCTAAAGAAGGTATTGCTCCTTGTATCCTCATATTGTGCTATCATTTCTTTCGTGAAAATTGTCCAAGTGACAAGTGATTTGCGAGAACACAGCCATATATACCATACAAATTGATTGGGTTCTAAATATAAAGAAGAAATTCATACCTTTTGCGTATGTGTCACATTATGTATCCATGTGATAGGGTCCTTGCCATCAAACTTCCTCATATCGATCTTAGGAATGTGGTTGATATTCAACCCAAAGTTAGATTTTCTCCATTCTTGATTCACCTTCCTTGTGTCCTCATCATGAATTTCATGGGATACATTTTCACTTTCAGGTGTCCTCTCTATTATGAAATTTTTCAATCCTTCCATGAAACCATCCATCTTTTCCTCCAACTTAGCTTCCATCTCTTATAGTTCATATTTTGTTACTATCTTCTTTCATAAATCATTTATGTCCCTACACATTTCTTCACCTTCATCAAGAGTCCAAGTAGGATTGTCTGGAGGCTTATTTGGTGTAGAATTTCCCTTTTTGGGTCGCATGTTGGCCAAGTATCACTTTTGAACCTTGATTTTGAGGTGGTTCTGCTAGACAATATTTCTTCTATTGTATCTCCAAAGTTTCGACCCTTCTGGGTATGAAACATTATTTTTTGTAGTTCCCTGATATTTGTTCTCTACAATGCCATAGGTCTTATCAAAATTGGATGGGCCAAGTGGAATTTATGGTAGCTTCCCCACAATTTCCTGATTTTTGGCCTTTCCAGGAGATCTCACTTGTATAGCGTGCCTCAGAAAAAATAATTGATATAAAATTCTGAAACTTGTACCAGAAATACTCTATCTAATGAAACTGGTCTCACTCCACTTGGATACTCTATGAATAAGTTATGAGCTTTTTACCTAGAACACCTTCTTGAGACTAGTCAATAGGACTAGTCAGATACCCTATCTTCCAAAGGGTTTATCTACAAATGTAATATGACCCAAAATCTAAACTTTATACCATAGATACCTTACTAATTTATGTGAATAGCCTCCAGATTTCAGGGTCTTAAACGTTACAAAAAATAATTTATAGCGAAAATTCCGCAATGACTCAATTCAGGAAGATTTAAGAACCCTATATTGCACAGTCTGTATCTCCGAAAGAATAAGGCCTCAAGATATGAAATTTTAACCCAACGTACCTTGATCCGTCTACTAAATACGCTCTAAGTCATTCCTTCTGAAACGTTGTAGAAAATTTTTTATAGTGAAAATTACAATGTGTCTCAGATGTAGTAGTGAAACCCCAAGACCTTGAGCTCTGATACCATATGTTAAGAACCAAACATCAATATAGCATAAAAAAACCTCAGAATAAGTACTCAACGCCTTCAAAAAGAGATAAATTCATATAGTAAGCCTCTTCGAGGGGGCAACCTCCTTATGCTCACATAAATGTACAATTACAAGATGATTCAAAATGAAAATGTCTCCTTGGCATATATAGGAGACTAGGAGGTATAATTACAACTAATGGGCTAAAGCCGACATAAATAAAATAAAATAACATTACTAATCTAATATGCCCCAATTAATGGGTAATGAGACACTATTTAGGGCTTAACATATACAGTAATAAACAATTTTCTATTAATGAGAGAAAATGTACAAAGACTGTAAAATACAAAGTGAAAGATTCACTAGAATGGTGGTAGATTATCTGTGAGAAGAGACGTGACAACTACTCTCTTCCATGAGAAGATGATTTTACAATGAGGCTCCAAATTCCCTTTTGTCATAAAGAAAATCTAAAACCCTAACCCCGGAAGATGAAAAGCCAATAGTTTTGTCGACCTCATTTTTGGTAGTTTGGTGTATCAATTTCTTGGGGGTGTAACGTCGGCATACGATCTTCGTTTGGAGCACAAAATAGCTCATTGGAAAGGTATCGTTGAGGAGATTTATTTTGGGGGATCACTCAGAGCCTTAGACTATCATTGAGAATGTAGATCCCGAAAAACACTCATTTAGGCCCTCAAAATGGCCCCATAAGTTAAAAACTACTAAAAATAGTAAATTGCCAAAATTGCCAGAAAATTGTTTTGGGCAAGTTGGAAAAGGTGGGTGGCCACCGATATCCACTTAGATCAAGAGGAGGCCCCATTTTTATTTTTTCATGAGCATTTGGATAAGGTTGAGAGAGAGAGGTTGATCTTTGGAGAAGGAGGGAAAACTTGCAACTTGAAGCACAAATTTCTAGACAAGAGTGCATGAACACATTTCAAGGTGAATGATATAGAAAATAGAGCATCTTTACAATACATATTCTATACCATAGAATAGAGGAAAGGAAAATTCATACAACATGGGAGGTGAATGAATTTTGAGGTAGGTTGGCACAGAAATCAAGGCACAGTTATTGTTGCAATTTATGTACACCAAACTCAGATTTTTTGGCATGAATTGCTAGAAAATCCGTACAACATCAAATGATGTGATAGTTGTACTATGGTATATATTTATTGCATAGAAATGGAGGAGTTGACTTGGTGACTGTTCAAGAGGATTTTTGGCTCATTCTGAGATAATTTTGTGGTGTTTTTTGTTGTAACAGAAGAATTTCTCTGAACTTTGAAATAATAAAAATCCCCCCTCTCACTGGTTTTCCCCTTGTGGGTTTTTCCAGGGTCAATGTTAGACCAAAATTCTTTGTGCATTTAATTTCTGAGTTAGTGTGATATTGAAAGACTTATTTATTTCTTCATTTAATGTTGTTCGGAATCCTGATGTTTCATTTATGAGAATTGTCTATATGCTAAGAAATTGTTGTTTTCATAAAACTAGGTTTTTTGGGCATTAAAATATTATTAGTCTCAGTGAGACTCGAAAATGGGTGGGGTCTGAAAATTTTACAATTCTACCCACAATCACAACAATGAAATTTCCCAACAAATTCTACCCAACCATAGCTAGAAGTTTTTTTCGATTCTCCAACGCACAAGAAATTGTTCCCTGCTCTGATACCACTTGATGAAAATGAAATATGGGGGTCCTTCGTTTCCAGTTTCCAATGATATTGATCCTAGGAACTGTGAGTTATGTACCCACATAATGGATTTTAACAAGGTGCATGTCATTGAAACAATGCCACCTTAACCCATAGGTTCCATACCACCATAGGGGGTGGCTAAGTGCTAAGTCAGCAAGCTCTTAATCTCTTATCAATATGGATGGTCATGACTTAATTATTCATTAACAATGGATGAATCTAATGATTTTTTTAGGCCAAATTCCTTTCCACAATCCCAAATATAGTGGGGGCCCAAATGATCCTCCTGTCGACACGTGGAATTCCAATCCATGACGTATATCATTTTTGGTGTTTCCTCTCTGTAATGCCTTCGTTGTTTTTCATGCAGAAGGGATGGATTGTCATTGATTCTTTTCAATGATCGAAGGTCGATCACCTTCATCGCTAGAATTTGAGACTTTCATTGTATTCCATATCTGCAACTCTATCCAATGGCCTCTCTACTCACATTCATCAACACAATGTTTATGGATTTAAACATATAACAATAAACACACAGATATACAAAAATATTTCACAATATCTATTACATCTAGCTTGATTGCATTCTAAGGCCTAAAGGTGAAAGATCCTATTCAAACACCTAAAGGTTACATTTATAACAAGTATTGTATATATCAAATCACTAAAAGGATTTGATCTAATCCTTGTGATCACTCGCAATCCCTGAAATCAAGAAATATCGCAACAATTTCTTAACCAACTCAATCAAATTTAGAGGAAATCATATCTTCAAGGCCACACCCACCTTATGGAAGGTCTAAAATCGAATTTAACTTCAGGTGGGTTGATGCTCCTGCATCAAAACCCCTCTGTTATGCTCTCTAATTTCTCACTCCCAATTGTCATTCTCTACTATGGAACAAAATACAATAACATAGAAGGGAACCCCTTCTCCTCCTAGCGGCTCAGTATTTAACATGGCCTAATAACCATCTAGAAATAGGGTTTCGGCTTCCTCAAACCTTAATCGTGTTAAGGTTTTGGACCTTATAGAATTTTCTTATAAAATACACTATCTGGCTATCCCCATAGGTTTAAGTAGTTGGGGTTGACGTGTCATCCACTTGCACCATGGTGATCTATAATGTAGGTCAACTTGCGGGAAGAATAACTTTCATATACAAACTTTGATTAAGACTATTATTGCACGTTGGGAAGGTATTGGTGTGTAGAATATACAATGTTTCTTCATAGTAAGGTTTGGAACACAAAAAAATGTCATTTGATGCCTCAAAATGGATCTTGAAGATTTCAGACAGTTTTTTGGACCTGAATTTCTAAATTTTGACCAACAACCAAAATGGCTCTACAAGTTGATTCCAACAATTTTCCCACCTAAATGTACTACGATAGATGAAAAATAATATAATTACCCAATCCGAATCACCTCTTTTTCTTTTTCATTTGAAAAGATGCAAAATGAAAAAATGTTACCCCCTTTTTGGCCCAAGAATTTGCTCACTTAATTCCCAATAAAGATTTTCGATACCAATTTTTAAGTTTCTTGGATCATAACATAGAATGACATAAAATAAATCCAAGAATAATATTGAATAAATCCATATTTTATTAATATCAAACCCTTAAGGTAGGGAAATACCTTACAATTGATCATTCTATGGAATAAATCTACTCTTATTGACTTGCTTCTTTGAGAGGAAAACATCCTAATGAGCTAAGCTCTAATTACAATAATCTTCCACCCTGCCCATTACATTTATTATACTTTTTTACATAATATTATCTACCACCAAAGAAGATTCTAGAGAAGGAACCTTCAAGTAAGCACCTCGTGAGCCTTTTCTCATTTATTGTGTTCGCACTATTACATGGGCCTTGTTTACTAGAAATGACCTCCATACATAAAAATACATAGCCACATTATTATTCTCATTGGGTACCTCCCTATGGACCCCATATTACCCCCTAGATACACTACAATTTTTATTTTTTTTTGTATGTGAAGGATGACCACTACTCGAGACCATCAATTTCATTGGTAACAATATTACTCTTTTCTTTGTTTTTTTATATTCAAATGTAATGCGATTTGTCCCTATATTTTTAGTTTTTTACAATGGGGAGGTCTATTTTTTTTGTTTAAATGAGTGGATTTCTTAATATGATAGTCTACATTTTTTTCAAAGGAGTTCAACCCTCTCCTTAAGGAACATCTATGCAATGGGTATGAATATTCTTATTCCCCATGGCTTCCCTTGTCCTCCTACCCTCTAAGAGGGATTTTTTTATTAACATAGGTTTGTAACCCATACATATCAAGCGACGCTCTAAAAATTTCCTTAACCCCTACTTTATGGGAAAACTTTTAAATGTCTCCCAAGAATGAACTTTGGCACCCACCCCCTCCTACACCCTTGCCTGCCTGGTCTGAAAAAATAATTAAAACCCTTAAGAAAATATTTGTAATCAAACACTCATTGGAAAAGGGAAACAACATTTATGAAAAATACAAAAGGTCCTTCTACAACTTTCTTTTCATGCATAATTTGTAGTTTTTTCCATATATTCCCATACAAACTTCATAATGTGGTGTACTAATGAAAATTACATTTTTGAAAAAGTTTTAGGCAAGTTTATTGAAACCTCATGGGTGCACATGGTAGGCACTTTTTATTAGATTGAAGGATTTCACAATTAGGAAAATATGAAATCTCTTAGATATTTAGCCTATGGTCTTTCAATGCAAATTGTCTATAAAAGTGAAGGCGTGAAGTTTTCGTGCAATGTGTTAGTAAACGTTTCTTGCATAAACAACGTAATGTATCTTGCATGTGTAAAAATTCTTTAACAAAGTTTGGGTTTGTAGTTTAATATAAGTTTCCATCTCTTACTTAGCATATGTTGATAATTTAAGTATATTATTTTTCTTCTTGTAAGTAAGAAATTTGTATTACTTTCTAATAAACAAAGAATTTACATACACAAACTTATTAAGCTTGGGTAATTAAAAATGGAAACTAACCTAAGCCCAAGCACACTTCAAAAGATGATCTTCTTAGGAGGGACAACAAAAATTGCAAGTGTTCTACTATGATTGTAGACTCATAACAATGTATAGACAAAAAAAATGAAATAAAACTAGAAATTAGACTATAGAGCTAAGGTAAGAGACCATCTATTGGGAATGATGATCCATTGTGCCGAGTGACAAACATTTGTACCTAGTGGATCATCCATATGGCACAACGAGAGTGGGATGGGATCATTCTACAATACTGCAACCTGGGTAGTCAATTCTTGAGCATGCCAAGGCTACAGTTGAAGGAAGCATAAAGGAAACAACATAGTTAGCTTTTGATCTAGTTGTTCAACCCTGAAATTTAAGTCGGTGACCTCAATTTTGACCTCGAAGATGATCTTCAGATGATCGTCCTCCAAACGAAAATTCATTGATGCAACACCATGGCATCTAACCTCCAGTTGAGTCTTCAAGGGTGGGGAGGGAGGTTGTTCTTTATTCAATATGGTGGTCTCACTAGTAGCATCACCTAGATCCCACTTCTTCTGTTGAGAGACCATAAACCTCAGAGAAATTTCTTCCTTGGTCAAGGCACCAACATTGTATTTTTCCACACGACAACCACAAACCAATGCATCATCTGGACTCAAATGAAATGCACACCCCACCTCTTAAGATACCAAATTATCACTCAAAACTTCATTTTGGGCCGAATGCATCCTGGCCTCCCTCTGCAACTCATTGGTTGAAGGCTCTCGACCATTGTGTTGTGCACCAGTCCTCCTTTGTGACCCCCTTCCCCTATGCATTCTCCCATGTTCCTGAATGTGTGGCATTATGTGAGGATGAATGCCAACAACATTCGTTAGAGGGGTGACATTTTCATTGTCAACTTCCAACAGATGCTAAAGGGAATAATAGTCAAGTTCAAGGCTGCAATATTTAATTTCACTCCATATTGCTCTGTTGAAATCTCGATGCAACCTACCCTCTATTGCAAATTAAACATATTAACTCCTAGAATGACTGTTCTATAACTCTCCAATACATCGACTGTACTGCGAATAAGAACATCATCACCCTCTACATGCTTAATACACTAGATACACTTAATGAACATGACTTGGTATTTATGAGATGTGTCATCCATATGCCCACCTAAAATATCAGGATTCCAAGTAGCATAATGCACTTCCTCCAAGTTCATTGTCATGAAGGATTCATCCACAATATTCAATATTCATATATCTTGTACATATATCTTCGTCGACTTTAAAGTGTCCTCTATTATGATTAATGTATTGGAATTCATTGTACCCCAAGGTTATAGTTTCTCCCATCAAAACTTTCATTATACATTATAAAAATCTTTTGACAACATCTTAATGGTGATGTAATTTATTTTAATTTGTAAAGTAAATATTTAAACAATAACATGTATAGTAATAAACTTTTAAATTAAAATCGTTAATATATTTTAAATAAATTGTAATTTTTAAAATTTCATTTTACATAAAGACATCCAAATACGAACATTAATAATATCAATATACCAAACATTAACAAAATATATAAACATTCCATTAACTCGAATACTTCTCAAAATTTAAATTTCGTTAAGGACCGGTTTCATTGTTTCTAATGTCAATGCAACGTTTATTTAAGACGTTGATTTGACCCAAATACGTTAAAGACCGGTTTCAATGAATGATGATTTTAATGTGATTTAAAGTACCTTGATATATTTTTATATACTACTTTATAAAAGTGGTTATATGAAAGGCGAAAAATAACGTCTATCAATTTATATCAACCAATTTATATCAACCACTTCGATGAATTACATTTAATATTTTCAATCATTTTGATGAATTACATTTACATTTATATTTATATTTTATGTGTTCATATATATGATTTTAAATTCATATAATATATATATATATATATATATATATATATATATATATATATAAATTTTTTTATTTTAAATTCATATAAAATATAATGTAAATATATGGTTATCGGACGATTCTTAATCGAGTGTATTTTTTTTAAAAAGAAACCAAATGACTTGACGAACTATATTATAAGTTATTATGTACTTACTAAATGATTAGAAACATTATGGATTACGAAATGAATTATTTTATAAATTGACAATGAAGTGTTAGAAGTTTCTAAATAGATAAACAAGGTTCAACTAGAGACACATAGGATGAGTAAATTTTTATAATATTATAAGTTTGAGTTGAATTATGGGTAAATTAATAAAAATAAGGTTATTAGATGAATTAGTAAAGGGAATTTTCATAGTATTTTATAAAATTTTGTAATTATATAATTTTATATAATTTGAGTGGGTTTAATAGTTAAGAATGTGTTTTATTTTCTGAAAAATTATAAGTTCAAATCCCTATACAAAGGGGGTTTTATATAAAAATAAAAAATTACACATTGACTTTATAGTGAAGAACAAACCATTAAAACTATAAAAAAAAAAAATTTCACTCGCTCTTTTTCATCCTCTTTTATTTTTTTATCTATATAAAAATATAAATTTGATATTGAAATATTTTACTTAAAGTAGAAATTAAAATATTATATTTATAGTCAATATTATTTTTTAAAAGTATAATATGTCAATTTCATTTAAAGCATCTAAGAAATTACACCATATCTCCTATCAACTCAAATGTAAAAAAAAACTCATACCTTCTTCAAAATCAAATATAAAAAAACACATCTCAAAATATTTTTTTTATTGCAGTTGTTTATTATTTACTTTTATATATATATATATATATATATATATATAATTAACAGATTATCGATATTGATTTTTTTTAAATGCTCTATATCAACTTCACGTTATACATCGGAAGAAATTATAATTTCTCTACGCAACAAAAGAATATAAAGATTTTTGTATTCTACTTGGAACGAAGTGTCAGATATTATAGGAACGAATATATTTCATGGGTTGACTCACCTGTGATTTGTATACTTCGATTTAACTAAACCTAATGGATTTACACGTTATCTTGTGATGCAACTTGCGACTCCGCTGCTGTCGGGCATGGCTAATATGGAGAAAAGTTTATATTTTCGATGGTCATAAATTTCGAAGAGTCATTTACTTTCATTATTTTCAGATAACCTTTTATATTTTATATTTAAATTATGTTTTTTTCATTTTATTAAATCTATGCATTTGGATTATATAGATGGTTTTTTAAGTTTCCTCAAATTGAATTGCTAATTAGGTTTTTGATTTTCTTTAATTATAAAGATAAATTAACATAATATAACTAATAACTTTTACGAGATGTAAAAGTTGTGAATGAAGGAATTTATTGATTTACATCCATAAAAAATGTTTATTACATTAAGTTGGAAAATGCTCCCCCCTCATGGGTGTGAGGGATTGAATCCAAGGTGGGTCCCTGACCCCTCACCCACTCGGTCTCCAGATCTGCAGATACCTACCCGTCGTTGTTTCCCTCTCGCACTTGAGTATCCATGTTCTCGCACTCATGTCATGACTTTGCCTGCTCCTTTGTTGTCCTTCATATGCGGTTTGGGAAGGTGGTGAAGCATAAGAGTTTGATGGCCAATATGACCCATATCTACGCAAATCAATACAACATTCTCCATTTATGGGCCTTGGCACTGGATAGCTATGTCATATGCATCTCCTTCTGACTGCATTATTGTTTCTCTATTGTTGCTTGTCTCTCCTCCTCCTCCACAACTTCCTTGTTGCATTATGCAGTGTGAACTTTCTCGCCTTTCTCACTTCTACACCATGCACTTCGGTTCTCCATCTTCTTCTACATGGCTCGGGGTAGCTCTTCCCGTGGTGCCATGTGGGAACCTCTCGTCGACCCAGAACCTGGTCAGGATTTCAACTAGTGGATGTGGTTGATAATTCTGCAGAGAGCTATCGCTCAGCCACCCTTCCGAAAATTCAGTCGAAAATGGATATGGCTGAGGCAGATGTTCAGGTTTTACTGAAGTTCATCTCGGACGACGAGGTGAAGGAGACGACCAACTCGTGGGTCCCTGACATTGGTTTTGTCCATGGTCGATCCTTGCAGTGCCTGAAAATGGTGGACATCTACTGGAACTTGAAAACTGTGATAGGCAGAGTTTTGTTGGACCACCATGAAGCTCGCCAAGAGGTCCTCCTGCAACTCGATGACATGCAGCTCGAGATTAAGCTGGTCGACCACAAGTTGAATCTGATTGTTGATAGGCTGGCCTGCATGGATTTGTCCAATCTGGACGATGCTCAGCCCCAAATCCCAGTGACAACAGGTCGAAACATTAGCTAAATTCTATGTTGTTCTTTTTTTTGTTTTTGTTAAATTACCAGCAAAACTCGTACCAAGCTTTACCAGCTTTACCACCTCTACTTAGTAGATTAAATCAGGATCTATCACAAAGAAACTAGGAGCTATTACTTTAGTTTATTAGTTATAAGACTTAGATATATGAAACAAATGTTGAATAACAATGTTAAATTTTGTTGTTGGTGTGGTTCAGCTCGTAAAGATATATGAAACAAATGTTGAATAACAATGTTAAATTTTGTTGTTGGTGTGGTTCAGCTCGTAAACCAACAATAGAAATAAATATAATGACTCATCCATCGGAGGACTACTCTCAATACTGCATTTATGAGAAATAGTTAATAAAACCTATTATGTATTCTTATATAAGAAACAGGTATATCAAAGTATAGCTGAGACATAAAATATTGTAAAGATTCTTGGTAAGGGTTGAAAATGTATAATAAGTCCAAACACATAAATTGTTTAAAACATTTTTGAAATATGAAATCGAAACGGAGAAAAAAATTGTTTGACTTCACATGTGTCCGAGTCTATCACGACTCGGGTATTTTTTTAATTATAATTCTTGTATTTTTTGTGTCACTTATTGATATATTTTATGAATATGACCTTAATAGAAAAATATATATATACAGAGCTGGCATTTAAGTCCCACATGAAATAACAATGCAAACGTATAATTCAACAATTCAATGAACGAGAATCCATGAGTTTTTAATCACATAATAAAACTAAAACGTAAGCATTTAATAAGCAAGAAAATCATTTGTTTAGTGACTGTGGAAGTCACACGAATAAGCTGTTAG